>JAODAL010067648.1:0-17198 GCA_025379985.1 Phyllomedusa bahiana | reverse complement strand
TCTGCTATTTTTGGGGCTTTGAAAATGCGACATGCCCCCCCAAAAATCTGCTTTCCAAAACCCCAATAGCTTCCCTCCCTTATACCCCTGCCATGCGCCCCACACATTTTCCCCCCCCACATTGGGGTATTCCAACTTGGAAAAAATTTGCTTAAAAAATTTTTTAGGGTTCTTTTTTCCAGAATTCCTTGTTTTTTAAAAAATTTTAACAAAAATTTGCAGTTATTGGGAAAAAAAATTTTTTTTATTTTTCACACCTTATCAAAAAAAAAATTTGTAAATCCCCTTTGGGGGGGGTCAAATTTTCTCAATGACCCCGGGAATTTTCCTTAAAGGGGGTGTTTTTTCCCAATATGCGGTCATTTAGGGGTGTTTTTTAAATTTTAAAAGCACCTTAGGGTGCCCAACCCCTGAAATGGGCCTAAAAAAATCGAGAAAAGAGACCTCAGAGCCCGGTAGGTGCCCTCCTATTCGGGGGTTTAAAGGTTGAGCCAAATATGAAGGGCCACGGGGGGATATCTTTTAAAAACCAGCCCGGGGGGAATTTGATATTAAGGCATTTACCTGTCCATTTACCGTTCCATGAATAATGGATAAAAATTAAAAATCTAAAAAAAAAAGTAAAATTTTGAAATTTCACCCCCACTTTGCTTTAATTTCGGGAAAAAATTCAAGGGTTAAAAATTTCCAAAATATTTTAAAATTTTTAAGGGGTTATTTCTTAGATCTTTATTTTGGGGGTAAAAAACATGCGGGCCCCCTCAAAGCCACGTCAAAACCTGAGGGTCCCTAAAAAAATGTATATTGCAAATTTTCGAAATTTTTAGAAATTACTAAAAAATTTTTCTAAGCCCTCAATGTCGAAAAAAAAAAAAAACATTTTAAAAAAAGATGCCAACCTAAGTGGACATATTGTAGATGTAGTTATAAAATATTTTGTGGTGAAAAATTACTTCTTGCACGAAATTTTGCAATTTCAAAATCGCAAATTTTTTCCAAATTTCATGAAAATTTTTATTTTTTTACAAACAAACAAGGTTGTTGATAAAAAATTTTTTACAAAAATTAAAGCACAAAGGTCACAGAAAAAAATCTCGAATCACATGGATAGGGAAAAGGTCAAAAAGTTTTTTCTCACAAAATGGCACTTCCAAATTTTAAAAATAGGGCTGGGTCAAAAGGCCAAAACAGGCTGGGTCCAAGGGGGTTTAAATCCCCTGTGCACATAAAAAAATCACTTTGCATGTAAGGAAAGCCAGAAACATGACCTGTTGGTAGGAAGTGAGGACTGGAGTTTGGGAACCCCTGGTCTAGGTGATCATTTATAAGAAGAAAGCCGGCTTTGTATGGAGCCAATAGGAAACACAATGGGCTTGTAAGACGTGGTTTTACCCAAGGAAATGGCAGTCACATCTGCTGGACAGCAGAACCGCCCTGAAAACGGTAAAATGAACAGAGAAAAAGAATAGACAAAAACCATGCAGTATGCCCCCATTCACAGCACATTTTGTGGCTCTGTCCTAAAACATGTACCATAGTAAAAATAGAGCAAACATATTCCAAAATAAATCATATTCGCCCCATAGACCCTCCATGACCATTTTTCACTGATGGCAGAGCCACAAAGCATGATGTGGATGTTTCCTAAGGTGCTTACTGCAGTTTCTGTTGGTTATTCAAAGTTAAGACGGTTCAGAGCTTTTTTTAAAAAAAAAAGATTGTGGGATAACCCCTTTAATTATAGTTCTATAAAACACATGCAAAAGTTGATATAACGTTTAAAATATCATAGCTTCTAAGATATACTCCATTGTAAACTCATTCACCCCATGATTATTACTATAGCATTATTAGAATCATTCTATACATAGCCCCATAAACAACTAAAAAGTCAAAACTAAGGGCAACATACTAAATTTAATATGTACAGTATCTCACAAAAATGAGTACACCCCTCACATTTTTGTAAATATTGTATTATATCTTTTCATGGGACAACACTGAAGATAAGACACTTTGATATAATGTAAAGTAGACAGTTTACAGCTTGTATAACATGAAAACCTGGTGTCCCCTCAAAATAACTCCAGTGAGCAGTGGGAGAGTGTGAGCCTGATAACACCAAATTAAACACACCTGTTCCCCATTCACACCTGAGACCTTGTAATACTAACAAGTCACATGACACCAAATTGGTGGCAAAATTTGTACAATTTTCACTAAGGTGTGTATTCACTTTTGTTTCCAGCGGTTTAGACATTGATGGCTGCATGTTGAGTTACTTTGAGGGCACCAAATTTACACTGTTATACAAGCTGTACACTGACTACTTTACATTGTTTCAAAGTTTCATATCTTCAGTGTTGTCCCATGAAAAGATAGAATACAATATTGACAAAAATAGTGAGGGGTGTACTTACTTTTGTGAGATACTGTAGCTAGACATGTAATGCATGTTACGGGTGTCTCCGCAGCCCCCGTGTCTGACCGTGGGCACACCCGCACTCCCGCTGCGGCTCTGACGGCGGGCAATGCCGCAGCTCCGTCTCTGCAGCCTGCAGCTCACTGTCGGCACTTACCTCGCCGCGCACCTGTTCCGGTCCGGGCGCACGTTCTCCCCCAAGGACGCGCGTGCTGTACTGCGGACAAATTTAAAGGGACAGCGCGCCGATGATTGGTCTCATCGGGCGCTGATCCTATTTAAGCCCTGCCCCTTCCCAGTAACCTTGCCAAATCGATCGTGCCCTGTGCCTAGAGAGGAAGCGGTCTATTGTGTCTTGTTGTCGTTACTGTGTACCGTATCTTTCTGCCTCCATCCCTGGACCACGAACCTTTGCCGCCTGTTCTGACCTTCTGCCTGTCCCCGACTACGAGCCTGCTTCACAATTTTGTACCACGCTGCACCAAGGCCGCCGCCACAAGCAAGTCACGTCAGGGGTAGCAACCTGGTAGCAATCCGCCGCAGCAAGTCCATCCCGCTTTGCGACGGGCTCTGGTGAAAACGGATCGCTTGTGGTGGTCAAGAGGATCCACTACCACTGAGCGTTACAATGCACTTATACAGCCCCTGCAATGACATCATCCATCAAGTAGATAAACTCATTTTTAGAATGGGCTCTGGTATAACAATAAGGTTCAAAGCTACAAGTCAGACATGACTATTTCAATCCCAAGAAACAAAAAGTGTGACACACATAAATGAGTTGCACCCGGCTCAGTCAAAATGCATTACAGATAAATAATATAGAAACAAAACAGAACTGAAATACAATTAAAAAACACAAAGTGGGAATCTGGTTCACAGACCAGGTGGGGAAACAGGGAAACAACACAATGGCAATGTAACAATTGGGTAGGTGTATTCCAAGATGTACAAAGATCAAAAAAGAAGATCATATATGATAATATAATGCAATATCAACATGTGACTCAATATAAATAAAGATAGCAAATAAAGTATCAATTAAAAATGTTAATTCATAGTGGTGTGAAAAGAGTCCCCACATATTACCACACTACTGCGGCTTCGTTTTACAGTAACTTATATTGGGTCACATGTTGACTTTGCATTACAGGTGACCTGAGTATATTATCATACATAGCCTCTTACTTTATACATCTCGTATACACCTAACCATTTGTCGTTTTGCCAGTTTGTTGTTTCCCTCTTTCCCTACAGGGTGTGGGGACAAGATTCCCTCTTTGCAATTTTTAATAGGTTTTTAAATCAGGGTTTGTCTTTGTATACATTATTTATATGTCACAAACTTTGAGTGAACTGGGTGCAACTCCATTTTCTTTGTCACACTTTTCCTTTCTCGGGATATATGTAATCATCTGCTGGGTAGGTATATCGACATTTAGTGATGAAATCTGCTCATAGGCTGAAATGGGTCATACACACTGTATGAAGCTAATGTGTAATGAGCACAGGCCACCTTCCTCCAAGTTCACCCCCAGATTTCATTTGAATTCAAAGAAAGTGTAAGGCCTCGTTCACATGGCGGGTTTGGCCGCAGCTTACGCCGCAGTTCCTGTGGCCAAGCCTCGTCCTAACCTCGCCGCAAACTCGCGTCTCTCGACGCAGGTTTGCAGTGCAGGCGCTGGGCGTGGTCGCGGCGCAAAGGGGCATGTGTTGGGGCGTGGCTTGCGGCGAGGGTTTTCCCCCATGCAAATTAGTAGGCAGGGGGAAAACCGCGGCCCAGCCGCGCACCAACCGCGGCGACGCCCACGGCGACACCACGCGGCCACCGCGCTGAGGACTCCCTGTCAAGAATTGACAGGAGAGCTCTCAAACACAGCGTCAAGGCTAACGGCCCCAAAGCCTCGCTAAAACCCCGCGTTGGAAATATTAAAGCGGTTTTCCCATAGGAAAACCAAGATTAATAAACTCGGTCGCATATTTGGTACGAGGTTTTAGGCCGTAGGTAACCGCTGTCGGAACCCGCGGCCATAACCTCGTTCAAATCCGTCGTGTGAACATGCCCTAATTTCTTTTTCTCATGACTCTTCAAGAAGGGAGGAATTATCTTAGTCTACTAGTCACCTTATTGTATTTTGTCTTCAATGTCTAGGATATTACAATTATGGGGTATAGGCAATGGCAAGTCGTAAGCTCCTCATATGAGTTCTTTAAGGGCTATATTACAACATGTTAAAGGGTTTTTGCCAAGAAGTGAAGTTCCTTACCTCTTATCTGCTCAGGAGAGAAGATAGACAAAGCATGAATGGCTGCAGGGTGGAGAGGGAGGGGTTGAAGAAGAGCCAGAAGCAGGGAGCGTCTCTTATGTTTAACTCAAATAATAAATTACAACAGTGGATTTTCCATACAGCAGAGACAGCCCTCGATACACTGCACTTTCTCCCGCAGACCCTGTGCAAAGCTCGTTCATGTTCCCCTGTCAATCATCAATAAGAATTGCAAACACGCAGCGCAGCCAGATCATCTTCCTGTCAGTGTCCTGGGTCATGTCTAATGTAAACTGTCAGGAAACGAAGGGCATCTGATTAAGTCTGTAGCTCTACAAGGCTTCAATTTTTGTAAACACATAGTATTTAGAAAAGTGATTCAATACCCATTTTGGAGGATCCCACGTCAACATTACATTGTGGCAAAACCCCTTCAAAGCAACCACCACAAAATAGAAGAAGCAGCTCAAGAAATAATAACATATCTTGCTTTGTTAGGATTTAAAGATTGTGTTGTGAAATATTATTAACCAATGTTATGTCTTTTCTCAGGAAGGTATATGACGTCAGCACCGATTATCTAGAGAATGTATATGACTGGACAATGAACACCATAAAGACTCAGTGGAATAAGCTCACCATATAGTATTCCTTCCACAGACATGTGCTGCCCCTCACCACCTGTCTCTTTCCCCCTCCTTGTAGATTGTAAGCCCTCCTGCGGGTAATGGTCCTCTCTCCCGCTTGTCATGCCAATTGTCCATTAATCCCATAATCACTGTACATACGTTTGAATTATGTAATTATGTAACCCCCTCGCATTGAACAGCGCCCTGGAATCATGGCGCTTTAAAATAAATAATAATAATAATAATAAAATAATAATGACCTTGTAGATCTTTTGTCAGATCCATGATAATTCTTTCCTCGAATAAAACTTATTAAAGAATTCATTGATGCCCAGTATCCAGTCATCATTTTACTAAACATCTACTGACATCTCATAAACTAGGTATAAATGCTGATGGGGGTGATTGCCATTTTAACAGCTCTTGCATTGATTACCTTCCTTCAATTTGCATAGGAGAGTTGTATGGAATTTATTCTGTGATTTTACAAGTACAGTGGTATCTTGGCACCAACCACAATCCGATCTGGAAGTCTAGTTAAAGGGGTTGTCTCATTACATCGATAATCAGGGCCGGGACGACGGGTAGGCAGAGGTAGGCGATCACCCAGGACGCCTACCTCTGCGCTGATCCCAAATGGGCGCAAACAGGGGCCCGCACCGTCCCGGCTCCAGGCCCACTGCCTGGGCCAGAGCGCCGTCGGCCTCTTTAGCTGCATCCGCTGGATGGATGTCATCCAAATAAATTTTTTAAAAAAGCTCCCGCCTCCACACAGCCCCTTCCTCACAACAGCCAGGCATCAAAGAGGCAGCACCAGCAGATGGGCACCTGATCCACGCAGGCCAGCCACGCACGAGGTATTGCCCGAGTTGGGGTACAGTGACTTTATGTCACTGTCCCCCACCAATCAGACCATGGTCCTTTGTCTTGTCCCCCACTCGTTTGGCCATGTCACACAGTGACATGCCAAATGAGTGGGGAACAGTGACATGCCATAAGGGTGGGACAGTGACATGACTATCAAGTAACATCTGCTTGTGGTCAGGCCACCATCCTGACCCGATGTCACTGACACCCTGAGTCTCTCTTATCATAAAGAATGGCATGGGCCACTAGCAGTTACTAATACGAATGAACAGAGACTCTGGGGACATTGACACGTTCAGGATGGCTGGCGACCACAAGCAGAAGTTACAAGACTTAATGAGAGCCCATCCTGCTCCCCCAGGCCAGTCCACCAGCAGTCCTAAGTTTATATAAATTAGTTTGCGTGGACTGGCCCTGGGGCACATGTTGGCTGTCCGTGACCCTTATAGCCTCTCCCATCATATGGTCCAGCCATCCGTGAGTCCCCAGACCAGCTTACGGCAGCATATATATACCTTAGGAACCGGCACGTGGTCTGGTTGTGGGGGCGCCAGTGCAGCAGCTCTGCCCCAAGGTGGCCCCATAATGCTGTATTAAGAGACGGCACCAGGTCACATGTGTGGATGCGTTCGGTCAGGATCTGTCCAGGATAAATTGATCATTTAAGTAGTAATAGTTGTGGTCTTAGGTTTTTGTGGAGTGTTTTTTAGTAACAATCATTTGTCAGGTAGATTTGCTCCCATGTATCGTGGAGTATTTTAGTGACTGTTTGTATAAGGTAATACGGAACTGTCAAACGAAGGAGAGCGATTTTGTGAAAAATCAAATTTGTTCAGGCTGATTTTCATTGTGCAGAGACTGCAGAAGGGAATGGAACAGGAGCTATTTGGAATAAGCAAAAAATTCTTGGACAGGACCTGAGAGCAGGGGTGAGATGAATTAGTGTGGTGGGGGGGTGCCATTTTTGGGAGCGAGGGGGAGGGGGGGGCCATGGCTGCAACTTTGCCTAGGCACCAAAGTGCCTTGTCCTGGCCCTGCAGACGATTCCATCAACCTCAGTCCCATTTTATCGTTTCATTTTAGGAATTTCAGGGTGGATTACTGGCAACGTACTGGCCTGCAGTGAAGAGCAGCTGAGGACACCAGATCAGTTAGGTTTGTTTATTTTTTTGCTAATAGCGACCAATGCTGGCAGCCTATCAGGGAGAGAGCAAACAGGCTCTGTAGATATAGTGGGAACTTAAGTAAACGTCACTTCTTTTGTAATACCACTATTTAGAGGCCCGATGCCATATAATAAACAGTCTCCACTGTTTTGTAACTACGCTTCACTGCAACACATGGCAAACAACACTTTAAATTCATTCTCTTATTTAGATAAAACATCATTTCAGGTCCATTAAAGACAAATGAACGAATTTTAAAATGTCAAAGCACATAGAACTGAGAACGGGGCAATGGTAAACTAATGTTCACGCCCGCAGGGAACTTCACATGAGTCCGTTCAACTCCACACTTGGGATAGCTGGGAGATGCCGAGCATAGAGACAGGGGAGAGCACACCAGAGCTGCGACGTTTCCGAAGGTTACACCTTCTTTCTAAAGCAGTGTGCTGTGCTTGTCCCCGCTTAAATACCTAGCCTTTATAAAAACAAAAAGAAAAAAAACAACAGATTTCTGAAGATATATTGCGATTAAAAAATCTTAAGGTATACACCATTTAGACCTTTAGGTGATAATGACTGTATTGCTTACCATAAGTTTCCCTTTGTGGAAGGGGTTTTAAACCCCTCTCCATATCTTTTTTCTCATTGTTCAAAAACCACCACGAGTTCACTACTCCATGCTGTGATTGAAAGGCTGTGCCAAAGTTTTCCCCCAAATTTATTACCTGTTACTTTCGCTGACTTTTGTACAGGCGGAGGGCAGGCCTAGTTCGCTAATGGAGTTTTTTTACCGCACGTTTTTTTGTCCTTGTAGACGGTCCACAGGACATTTTTTTTTAAGTAAATCCCTAGTGGTGTTACACGTAAAAAAGCCTTTTAGTCTGATTTTACACCATTATAGGGTTTTTTTGGTACAAGCCCTTTGATTATTGAGGTACAATTAAGGCACCCAAACATGAAAAGTCCCCCTTTTTCAGTTTTTGTAATATTTTGCGTTTTGTTTTATTGTTTAATGTCTGAAGAGGTTGGGGTTGATTGCCTTGTAGGGCCTTTTTTTAAAAAATCACAGATAAAGCAAATTGTTTTATTTCTCTGAACAAAAAAGCCCAAAAATTTCAACAGGGTGAGAGTCAGGATTGAAATGGGGGCAAACCCAAAAACGAAGCACGTTATTTAAAGAATTAGTTGGGGTGGAAAAAAAGAGCTAAATCTAAAAAATGCCGCATCAACCACTGAAACATTAAAGTTACCGTATCCCAGAGGACTCCGGAGCCCCTGCAACCGAACTATTGCCGGTGATATTTTAAAAATATCGGAAAAGTGTTGCCATAGGAAACCCTATTCCATAATTTGATGTATTTAACAGTTCAACACATACAAAGTAACCTGGAAAAATTAAAAGCTGAAAAAAAAACTAAGGAGAATATTTAAATTAGTTCTTGCGAGCAATTTAATAAAGCCGTACAGAAGTTAAAGATAAAATGGAGAAAAAACAAAATTTAAATTCTTCAAAAAAAAATTTAAAAAATGTGAACGGACATGAAGGACTATGTGAATAACTGCTTTTTACATGGGGGGCTGAAAAAACCGGGGCTAAAACTAGACAGAGGGAATAAAAAACCCTAAAGGAATGGATCAAAAGGACTCCCATCTAACCCCTTTTGGGGTTTTTAATCAGGGCCGCATGTTTATTAAGGATCAGGGAACCCCAAAAAAATTCCAAATGGGGTTTTTTTTAAGAAAAAACACCCCCAGCCCCCCGTGGCCCCCAAACGGGTGGAGGCGCCCAAAAAAAAATCCCCAAGTTAAATCGGGGCCCCAACAGGAAAAGGAAAAAGAAGAAATAGAAAAAATAAATGCTGAAAAATGAAATTGGTTAAATCCTTCTAAACAGTTACTGAATCCAATAACATTTAATTTAAAAAGGGTTAAATTTTTTGTACCGGTTTTTAAAATGAAAGGAATTTCTTTGATTTTGGGGGAAGCCCCTGTATAAGCTATGAAAGGAATTTATTAAATTTAAAAATGCACTTTTCCCCAGCAGAATCAGTCTAAAAAATTTAATGTTTTCAAATCCCCCAAAAATTAAAAAAAAAAAAGTATTTTTTGGATTCCGGGAGATTAAACCTCCCCAAAATTTCTTGGGGGTTTTTTTCAACATTATTCGGGAAAAAAGGGTGAGAAACAAAAAAATGGAATACGGGGAAAAAAGATTCCTAATAATTTAAAAAAAAAATAAAGGGGGTTGGCCTTTACGGGAAAATTTAAAAAAAGATCAGACAGGGGTTGTCAAAAAAACCCGGGAAAAGGGCCCGGGGCACACCCATCTGTTTAAGAACCAAAAATATAAAAAGAAATTTATAAACAATTGGAAATTCCAAAAATATAAAAAAAATTTAAAGGGGGTAAATCCCATCGAAAAAAAATTTAAAAAAAGATTTTGAGGGAAAATCGGGAGAGGCAGTAGTAAAAACAACGTTATAAAATGATAACACTTGGGAAACCCCTTAAAAAACGATAAAAGGGGTTGGGGTTTTTCCGGATTTTGTTTTCCTTTCCCAAAAATAAAAAAGTCCCTTTAACAAAAACCCCGGGGGAACAAGGTTTCCCCAGATAGTGTCGGGTTTGGGGAAAATTAAATTGTTTAAAACCTTTTTGGAAAAAATTTAAATAGATAAATTTTTGCAACCTCCCTTTTTAAATTTGAAAAGCTATTTCTTAAAGTTTAATAGAAAAATTTTTTTTACAATCAATCTCCATTATACAGGTTCTTCCCGGGGGGAAAATTCCCTGTGCACATTGGACATACAACCCTTTTTAAAACACGAATCCCCCGCCAAAAGAAGAAGGAAAAGAGGTCATTAGAAAAAAATTTTAAACAAAATCATAATCTAATAATGCATTTTTTAAATTTTTCCTTAGATGTTTTTGGGAAAATATTGTCCAACCCTAAGAATTCTTTGGTTTGGAGAGGGTTTTTTTTCCTGCAGCTAAAAGGGCCCTTTAGCCCCAAAGATATTCAAATTTTTAAAGGTCGCCGGGTTGGAAAATAAAATATATTTAAAATTCCAAAATTTAAAAAAATAACATCATTTTTTGGAAAAAGGGTACGTCGATGACGTGCCCCTTTAATTTGGGGGGGGCACGTCGCAAACCTTGCAGGAATTTGTTCATTACTTTAAAAGGGGTTAAATCAACTCATTAAATTTCCCCGGGACGGGAAGGATTGTAAAGAATCCAATATTTGGACGTTTTGGGTTAAAAAAAGGGGGAAATAGTTGGAAACCCCAATCGGGTTTTAAAAAAGGGAAATGATCGAAAAAATTTTAATACTTTCATGAAGTTCTATAACCTAAATATTTAAAGGTGTATTAAAAGGGAAAAAATTTGGAAAAGGGCTAAGGTTTTTGCTCTAGTAAAGAAGCTTTGGAGGGTTTTAAACAAAAAAAAAATTAAAAAAATTTATCAATCGAGGATACAACCCGAAAAAAAATTTGGACCAAAGCACAAAAAGGGTGCACTTTTGGAAAGGGAAGTGAATAATCAAAGAGAAAAAAAACAAGTTTAGAATCATCTTTTTTTCTACTTATGTAAACTTGCAAAATTTTGGGTTGAAAAAACCATTTGAAATTTATTGGTTTAATGTTAAATAGGACCCAAAAAGTATGGCACTTTAATTTAAAGAACGCCCCTGAGTTTTTTTGAAAAAAAAGGGCCCTACACTAGGCAATCAACAAACCCTTTCAGACTTTAAAAACCATAAAAACAGACGCAAGTTAAAATAAACCGAAAAAGGGGGGCACTTTTTCCATGTTTGGGATCCCTTTTAAATTTTGTACCTCAAAAAATTCAAAGGAGCTTGAAATCCAACATCCAAAATAAGGGGTTTTAAAAAAATCAGAAAAAAGGGTTTTTTTTTCTTTGTAACACCACTCGGGTAAATTTACTTAAAAAGGTCTGTGGGGACCCCGGTTTACATAGGACAAACAAAACGTGGGGAAAAAAACTGCATTAGCAAACATAGGTCTCCCCTTTCCCGCTGTACAAACAGTAAAGCGAAAGAAAACAGATAATAAATAGGGGGAAAAACCCCTTGAGAAACCCCCACTTTCATGAACACAGACAGGGAAGTCAGGAATCCTTTGGTGTTTTTAAAAAACATATAGAGAAAAACAGTTATGGAGGGGGGTTAAAATCCCGTCTCCTAAAACGGAACCTTATTTGGATAACCCAGACAAAGGGTCTTTATCACCAAAAGGGTTTCAAAATGAGATGTATACCCCTTAGGGGTATTTTTTTTAAACGCAAAAATATGTACAAAATCTGAAATTTTTTTTAACTTTTTGTTTTTAAAAACGGCTATGGTTTTTAAAGGGCAGGGGTTAAAAGAAACAGCAAAAAATTGCTTGAAAAAGAAGGTAAAACCCCTTCGAAACGTCGCAGCTCAGGTGTGCTCCCCCTGCTCAAATGCTCGGAAATCTCCCAGCAAATCCCAGTGTGGATTGAACGGGAACTCATGTGAAGTTCCCTGCGGGGGTGAACATAAGTATACCTTTTCCCCTTTCCCTCTGTCTAATGTGTTTTAAAAAAAATTTTAAAAAATTCATTAAACATTTGTTTTAAAAGGGACTGAAAAATTTTTAAAAAAAAAGAAAAAAAGGCTTTTAAAAGTTTTGGGTTGCCATATGTTGCAGTGAACTTTTGCTTATGCCCTGAGGAGCGGGGGGGAAAGGGGGGGGGGGCACCCATAAAAGGGGGGAAAAATCTCAGAATAGGGAGGACATGTTAAAAGGGCAAAAAATTGGGCAAAGTGCATTTGTTTTTGGAAGATTTTTAAAACTTTAAAACCCAATCCTTGTAGTAAAGACAACCCCTTTAACGCCATTTATTTGATGGCTGAGAATTTTTTTCAAAAGAAATAAAAAAAAAATTTTCCCAACTGGTCATGGCGCCCACCAATCCCCCAAGGGGTTTGAGAAACACTACCCCCTCCCAAAAATTGATTTTCTTTTTATTGACCCCATTTAAAAAACTTTTCCATCTTTTTCCTTTTTCTTTAACTCCCCCACTTTAAAACCCTTTCCCCCTTTCACCTGCTGTAATGGCCTTTTTTTCCCCAGTACTATTGATATCAACAATTTTTGGCAAATTGCCCCCCCAAAATAGTAATTAAAGACACAAAATCTGATACTTCCCGATAAAAATTTATATATATTTTTAAATTGTTGTCCTCACTGTTGTCCTCTTTGCTTTAATTTTTTAAAAAGTTTTTTTGGTTTCCCAAATAGGGACGGAGGGTTTTACATATTTTTTTAAAATTGATACTAAGGGAGGGAAGGTAGACATTGACAAAACTACCCCAATTGCGGGATTGCCCACAAACCGACCATGGGGGTCCAATGGGCATTACAGAGAATTCTTAACATAAAGATTGAACTGTGAAAACTAAGAAATATTTTTGGTTTTTTTAGATTATGAAGAAAAAAAAGGCCCCAATTGTATGAAGAACCCCCCAAGATTCCTGAATGCAAATTTAAACCCCTAGGGGCTTTTTTTTTTTTTCCAAACCCCAAAACCCCCCCCAAACCCGTAGTTAACGGGGGCCACTACTGGTGGGGTCTAAATAGGGGGGTTGCAAAAAACCGTTCAGGGGGTTTTGAAAATTTGTTTATGTTAAAGTTTTTGTTGTTTAAAGATAATTGTGGCATTTAAAAGATGGGTTTTTTAACCACAATAGAAAATTATGGCATATCACTGGGAAAATCATCATTGCCCTGACAGGTGTGGGTCCCCCATTTTTTGACCGCCCTACTCCAAAATTTGGGCCCCCGAAAGTCACAGAGAAACGGGAAAACCCAGTCACATTTGGGCCCCCGGTTTCTACATTGCGTTCTTTTGGGAAAATCCCGGGAGACCCGGACACAGCCCCTTCCTTTTTCTGAGAACCCCCACAGAACAGAATGGGAGTAATGTGCAAGCGAATCGCGGCTGGCTTTTTAAAGCCCTGCGCTTGATTTTTGGGGGGGTTCCTTTCCCCGAGATAGATGGGGGGTCTCAGAGAGGGGGCCCCCCACCTTTCGGGACAATGATGGCATATTTTAAAGTGAAAATCCCCATAATTTTCTAAATTTTAAAACCCCTGAAATTTGGGGTTTAGAAAGTCCTCCCAAGCCCCAGGGGAATGTAATGCCTGCAGCCAATTAGGAGAATGAAGCACCAGGGGACCCTGGGAAGGAAAAAGGGTTGGGTTTTTTCCAAAAAATTTTAAAGGGTGAGAAACCCTTTGAAAACCCCTTTTCCCTTCGGGCCTTTCCCTTTAAAAACCTACTGTGACAGGGAAAACTACAGGAGATTTACCTATTTCCCCTCCCCAAACTAGGTGGAGTTTAATCCCCCGAGTTCCTATGAAAACATGCCCCCCAAGGATCCCGGGCCCTTTGGGTGGAAAAAGGCCACCCGCATGTTTTTGTCAGTCTCACAAAGTGGGGGCAGGGGGGTTTAGTTTTAGTGGGGTTTTTCAGCCGTTCCGGGGGTCGGTTTCTTTTTGGAGTAGACAAATGTGTGGGGTTTGGGCGTCTAACCCCCCATGGCCCCGGCCGGGGTTTTGGGATAGGGCTGGGTTTTCCCCTAAAAAAGGGGTTTGGGGTTTTTTCCAGGTAAAACGGGGGTTTTGGTTTTCGTTTCCCTTTGGAAGTGGAGCGGCGAAAAGCAGGGGAGAGGCTTTACCCCGGGAGGGTTTTGAGGTCAGCGGGTTGGCTGACCTCTAAAAGGGCCTTTAAAACCAGTGGGGACTGGTACAAACGCTTTTGTCTGACGGGACCCAAAGGTCCAGCCCCTATGTAGAGAGGGACGCTCGTGTGTAGTGGGGGGCCCCAAAAAGGGCCCAAGGGTTGTGTTTCCCTTTTTTTCTGTACAACGTGTTGGCTGTCCCAAAAAAGAAAAAGCGGGGTGGGGGGCCAGACCTGAAAAAAAACCCGGTGCCCCAAGTGCCCTGTGGGGAAATTCCAAAACCCTTTAAAACCAAAAGGGACGGCGTTCCAAGAGGGGAAAAACCCCGGGGGAAGGACAAACCCAAGATGGGGGCCCGGGCATGTGGGATTTGTCACCATTGGGGGAGGATCGGGCATAAGGAACGCCCGGGGGCCAAGATTGCCGCAGTGGCGAAAAAGGGGGGCCACAAGACGTGGTCCCTTTAAAAAGGGGGGGTTTTGCTAAAATTCCTGCAAGGGGGTACGGGCCGGTGAGTTTTTAAAGGGCCCGGGGGGCCAAATTTGTGAAGAGTTTGCTAAAAGGGGAAAACCCAAAAACCGAAAACCCCGGACTGAGTGCTGTAGTGAAAGACTGTGCTGAGGTTTTTTTTCCCCCTTTTGGTTTTGCCATGGGTAAGCAAAGCAACATCCCGCCCAAATGACGGTGGGGGGAGGATATAGGGGCCCTCCCTTTGCGGCCTTTGGGGGTTTTGGGCTTTTCCCCCCCAAAAGACTGCCACGCAACAGGGGGGTGAGGGCTGGGGCCGGTTTTCTTACGGGAAAAAACCGCAGAGATTTTTCCCTGGGGCCTTTCCCCCTGGAAAAAAACCAGTTCCCTTTAAAGGGTTAAAGGCTTGATTCTGGCTTTTGAGGGGGTTTAAGGGGTTCCTGAACAGAAGGAGAACTGCTCCCCAGCCCAAGCAGAAAAAGCCAGGCCCGTGTTTTCCTCCCCACGGGGAGTTCCCTAGGGAAAGGGGAGGACAGAGTGTCCTGGAGGGGCCCATTACCAATGGCAACCAAACCTCATCGATGGAGAGCAGCTACTGAGGTTCAGCCAAAGGAGGTGCCCGCAAGAACCTGGAGTTTCTGGGGGTGGCATTTCCCTAAAGGGGGATCTGGGGCTGTTGCCAGAGGGTTTTCCGAGTGCACCCCGACATCCTACCTTTTTTTGAAGAAACCCACCCGCTGCTGGTGACTGTGGCAATAAAGTTTTGTTACCCGGGTCTGGGTACGTGGATTTAACTGCCCCTTTAGGTATGTGAAGAGGTTTTCAGGTAGAGTTTCAAACCTGGGCAGGGGACTTTTTTCCCCCTTTCCGGCCGCTGTCGGAGATTTTGCGACGGGGGCCCCCCCCAGCAGGTGAATTTTTTTCCCGGGAAAAAGCCCCCGCACCCGGGGATGGTAACTGGGGGGCCCAAAACGTTTCGCCCGTAAAACAATCCAAAGAGCAGTGGAATGTGGTGTCCCGGACTTGAAAAGGGCTTTTTTGGGACTTTATTAATTTGGGGACTCATTTGAAAATGGGGTCCCGTTGAGAGTCAATAGGAAAAAAAAAGTGCCTTTAATAAATAGGGTCCGTCCCACTACCTTTAGAAGGGGGAGGGGGGGATGGGGTCCCAGAGTCAGCTGCAGTGGAAAGGCCAAGTTTTGAAAAAGCTGCTAAAAACAAAAACAGGGTGTAAACCCCAGGAAAAGGGGCCCCGTGTGAAAAAAGCTGTAAACAGAGAGCCCGTCAGGGCCCGCCCCTTGAGGGCAGAAGTCAAGTTGAAGTTAAAGCCCAGTCTGAGTTAAACTTTTGAAAAATTGCCTTGCCTCCGGGTTTTAGGGCAGACAGGCCCCAAGGGGCGCCCCCAAGGTTTTTGGGGTTTAAGGGGTGCTTAATGAGTAGTGCAGAGGAAATTTTTGTTTTGTGGTGGATGTCCACATGGAGGGAAATGTGTTACGGGAAAGTTCCCTGTGGAACTAAAGTGGTTGCCCCATAGCAACAAAGGTTTTCCTCTGCAAACTTGTTGTGGGAACCGGGGAAATGAGGGGCCCCTTTTCGGGGGTGTGATGTGTCCCGGGGACCAGTTCAAAAAAGGTGTTAAAAGTAACCCCCGCAAAAAATGGGATACCTGGGGGTAGGGCCCGCAATTTGCAGGGTTTTTGTTTCCCAGGGAAGGTTTGCCTAATCTGTTTTGGGCTGCGTTGTTCCCCCAAAGGGGAATGGAGAATCCGGGGGAAAGATTCCCTCTCCCCCACAATGTGTGAGGAGACCAGGTTAATGAGGGTGGTCCGGTTTAGGGATAGCCCGCAGTTATGTTTTTGACCCGTTTTGGGCCCGAGAGATTTTTGGGCCCGGTTTAATGGGAACCTGGGAAGTGTGTTGCCTGATAAAAGGGAAAGGCCCCCCCCGGAAGGTGATTTGCTCTTTCTGCTGTGTTGAGGGGTCTGCCACCATGATGAGGAACTATTTAGTGTGAAAGTTTCTGTTAGTTACCCAGGGGAAAAAACACTTGTGAAGAGTCCCCCATTGCAGTGGGGGAGTGGATCTGTACGGTGTCAGTGCTACTGATACTTAGAAAAAATTGTTCAAAAAAGAGGGATTTTAAAATTTTTTTAAAAAAATGTGTGCCAAGAGGATTCGTGTGCAGTTTCCGAGCAGTGTTAAATTGGATGGAGATCCCGAGTGTGACAAATATAGGGGGGGGAAAAAGAAAAAATCATGCTGTGACTTGTAGGGCCCCTGTTAGAAAAATTTTTTGTGCCGCTATAAATTTTCCCGTAGCTCCCTTTTTGCAGGGGGCACAAAAGACTGCAGTGACAAAAGAGAGAGAGCTGCTAAAACACCCCTGAGGTAGGGGTTTTGCTCAAACCTTAAATGAAAAGGGGAGGGGTGTGGGGTTTAAATCCCTAAAATGGGAAAGAGGGGCAGAAAGGGCTGAGGCAAAGGATAAATCTTTCCTGGAAAGGTTTTTTTGGGGGAAATAGTCAAAAAATGGTTTTGTTTCCTTTTGGGTTGGGAAGGGCTTTTAGTGGGGGGCAGGGGCGTAACTTTAGAAGCCAGGGCAGGGGTTTGGAATGGGGGGTCTGGGGCCCACAGGGGAAAATTGGGTCTT
>JAODAL010067647.1:0-17198 GCA_025379985.1 Phyllomedusa bahiana | reverse complement strand
AATCAGTCTGTATATATATGGGCTCCTCAAAGCAGTATATATATTACACAAGTAAAATAACAACACTACTACTCACCTCTGTCCCAGCCGCGCGCTCCTCGTCTATCTTCGTCTCTCCCCGCGCAGGGACGCTCCTCCGGCAGCTCCTCGGGTGCACTGCCTATGACGGCTGTGCGCCCAAGGACAGGCAGCGGCGCGATGAGGTCATTACATCACGGCGCTGCCCGGCAGAGCGCATGGGCCCGCGCGCACCCTCAGCGATGAGGGTCCGCGGCTGGTCCTGACTCGCGCTGTGCTGGACTCGGGCTGCCGAAGGCCCCAGGTCCGACACTGTGACCCGGACGCCGAGCCCTCCCGGCCATAGGTTCGCCACCGCTGCTATAAAGTCTATGGGACGGCTTTTTTTTATTTATTTTTAAGCATTTTTAGAAAACCCACATTTTTCTGTGCTGTTGATACACAGGTCCAGCAGATAGTATCACACATGATTAGATATAGTAGCTGACATACAGTTCCTCATACACTTAGATATACAGGTCCAGCAGACCCAATATGGGTACGTTCACACAGCGCATTTGTGGGCTATATTTCGGGGCATATTTTTGCTGCAATGTGCCTGTAGTACGGCCCATAAAAACAGTAATTCACAGCATTTTAGAAATACACGCTGGCCAGACCCACTATAGGCTGCAAGACGCCGTGTGAATTTACCCTAACACATGATAGGCTTAGATACATAGGTCCAACAGACAGTATCATACCTTCCAACTTTTAGAGATTGCAAAGCGGGACACATCTGGCCACGCCTCTAACCATACCCAAATACACGACATCACACCAGGACATGCCTATTATCACACCCCACCTAACCATCGTGCCCCTCCCCCTTCATCAGACTAGTGCCTACAGACTAGTGCCTACAGTGACTAGTTCGTCGCGTATCTGAACGGTATTCATCCCCTTATCCAATTTACCCTCACCAAGGATCCAAAGGCAATATCCTATTTGGATGTATGGGTCGAGAAACAAGGTACTGTACTCCATACTTCCTTGTATTCTAAAACTACTGATCGCAACAATATCTTGCTACGCACCAGCCAACATGCCCCACATACCTTTAAAGGCATAGCTAAATCGTAATTCATTAGAGCACGCCGGATTTGCTCGGATGATGCTAGCTATTTGGTCAGTATGGAGAACATTATCCAAAAATTTGTAGATAGAGGATACAGCGAAGGGGAAATAAGACGACTAGGGATGGAGGTCTCTACACTAAATAGGGATAATTTATTAGAAAACAAACCTAAAAAACAAAAAGATCAGCGATTTTTGTATACATCTGTGTACGATGGTCATGCAGGACTAATTAAACAAACAATACTAAAATATTGGAACATCTTATGTAGTGACATTAAATATGGCCACTTATTCAGGAGCCCACCTCGGTGGGTATACCAAAAAGGTAGAACTTTAGGACAACAATTAGTTTCTTCCGATCTCAAAACTAAAAAGACCAAGACACAGCCGTCTTTTAGCAGTACAAGATCCGGTACTTTTGCCTGCCTACGATGCCAGAACTGTTCGTCCATCATTAAGGGGGAACAGATCTGTCACCCAACTAAGGGACATGCTATTAAGATCAGGGGTTTTCACACGTGCGATAGTGCTGGTGTCGTTTACATGCTTAAGTGCCCGTGTGGGCAAGTGTATGTGGGCCAGACAGCTAGGGCAGTTAGAGTCAGACTCAATGAACACCGTTCCGCTTTCCGAGCGTTTAAAAAGCAAGTACATGAAATACATCCACCTAATGATGAAAATAAAAAAAACATTCGGTGAAACATGGGTAGCACGCCATTTTGCAACCATGGGTCATGGATTTTCGGAATTGCGGTGGTTCATACTTGTAAAGGTTTATTGTGAGGATCCTATTTAAATAACTACAAAACTACTTAGACGCGAGGCGTATTGGATAGTCACTTTGGAGTCATTGACTCCAAAGGGGTTAAATGAAAACCTTAATTTGAGGGTCTTCCTTTAAATAACAGTAATGAGGACTTGTTACATGTTTATTGGTTTTTAACTTGTCTATTTAAGAGTGACCAGTGCTAGTGAGCTATGCGCTTGAGGAAGGGAAGGAGCTATCCCCGAAACGTCCGCAAGTTCACCTGTCCAGCTCGGATGTCGGCGTCTCCATGCTCACTTGCCAGATGAGCGGCGCCAGGGACTGAATTGAACGGCGTGCCACGCTGCAACTAAATACTGAGTATATTTTTCTATTCACATGAATATGGACATTCTGTAAAAGTACGGATTAATGTCTTACTCTTTTTTAACCGAAGCTATTAAAGTTTGTTACGTTTTACTAAATTGCCGGTTCTACATCTATATTTGCCTAGTGAATTGCGGGATTGGAGGTCCCATATATCTGAACCGCGCGGTATATACTCAGTTGCAGAGAAAGGAAGGGCTATCTTATATAAAAAGATAAACAGATGGGTTCTGCCACATCATGGCCCTGGCATGCCCAAAATATCTTATGCTGAGCAGGCATTTCTTCACCAGAAAAGCTGTCCCTGCCCTGGCCCGCCACATTACAGAAAATATCTCCAGCGAATTGACTGCATCTGTGTCCACCAAAGCCCATCTCACTACAGACACATGGACTAGTAAGCACGGTCAAGGGTGTTACAGCTCACTGACTGCTCACAGGGTGAGTTTGGTGGATGACAGTGTCTCTGGTGATGGGTCTGGGCCAACACTCTTCAACACAGCTGGGATGGTGCAGAGTCCAGGCAAGGTGGTGTGCGACGGGATCAATCTCCTTGCTTCCCTTAAATCAGTAGACTTATGCACATCCCTTGCCTTGCACATGTCATGAACCTGGTTGTGCAGAAATTTCTCAAGAGCTACCCGGGTCTTGACGGTCTTCTGAGGAAGGCTCGATGTCTTGGCTCACACTTCCTTCTTTCGCACCCTGCTTCAGCAGGACTGGTAGCATTGCAGCATGATCTGGGCCTCCCTGTCCACCGTCTGAAGTGTGATGTGGCAACATGCTGGAATTCCACCATCCACATGCTCCAGCGATTATGGAAGAAGCGTAATGCCATTATGAAGTAGGAAATGTTGCATGGCCTGACTAGCAGTGGTGGGGACTTCGGGGTGTTGACCGATAGAGAGCAGAGACAGGTGAAGGATCTCTACACCATCCTTGGCCGTTTTGAAGAGGCCACCAAAATGGTCAACTGGGACGTTGTTCTTGTCAGCATGACCGTTCTATATTTTTACTGGAACAAATGTTAGGCTCTCTGTAGCAGCAGGTCCCAGGAGTGATGCAGGAAGAGGAGGCGGACAGAGAACCTTACTCGCCGGAGGATGTAGTAGGCCTGACTGTTTTGCAGTTCTATAGGTCTTTTGTAGGTGGTAGTTATAGGTCGAAAGCAGACGCAGGATGGCATTTCAGCTCACAGAGTAGAGCGCATGAGGCTAGCCAGGGCTCTGGTGACCGCCAGGATGAGGAAGTGGAGGAAGATGAGGAGGCAGGGGGACACCCATTAGGCCCATTAGGCTTACCGCACAATTTTCATCCTTATTGAAGGGTAGCAGAACAACGCTCATTCCATTTTCGGAAGTAAATAGTCCTGTATAGGTACGTTTTGTAGAGGAGTGGAGCCGCTGCACTGGGTGCAGAGCACCTGCGACGTTTCAGAGGTGAAAACCTCTTTCTTCACACCTGTGTTAATGGAGCAATCACTGAAACGATGTTAGCTGGTCCTTTTAAGGCAGGCCTGCAATGAAGTTGAAATGTGTTTTTGGGGAAAAAGTTAATTTTCTAGGCAACTATTGACTTTGCAATTAATTGCTGTTAACTGATCACTCTTTATAACATTCTGGAGTTATATGCAAATTGCCATTATAAAACCTGATGCAGTAGACTTTGTAAAAATTAACATTTGTATCATTCTCAAAACTTTTGGCCATGACTGTATATATATATATACACTCACCGGCCACTTTATTAGGTACACCTGTCCAACTGCTCGTTAACACTTAATTTCTAATCAGCCAATCACATGGCGGCAACTCAGTGCATTTAGGCATGTAGACATGGTCAAGGGCAATCTCCTCAGTTCAAACCGAGCATCAGTATGGGGAAGAAAGGTGATTTGAGTGCCTTTGAACGTGGCATGGTTGTTGGTGCCAGAAGGGCTTGTCTGAGTATTTCAGAAACTGCTGATCTCCTGGGATTTTCACGCACAACCATCTCTAGGGTTTACAGAGAATGGTCCGAAAAAGAAAAAACATCCAGTGAGCAGCAGTCCTGTGGGCGGAAATGACTTGTTGATGCCAGAGGTCAAAGGAGAATGGGCAGACTGGTTCGAGCTGATAGAAAGGCAACAGTGACTCAAATAGCCACCCGTTACAATCAAGGTAGGCAGAAGAGCATCTCTGAACGCACAGAAACGGCAAACATTGAGGCAGATGGGCTACAGCAGCAGAAGACCACACCGGTGCCACTCCTTTCAGCTAAGAACAGGAAACTGAGGCTCCAATTTGCCCAAGCTCATCGAAATGGACAGTAGAAGATTGGAAAAACGTTGCCTGGTCTGATGAGTCTCGATTTCTGCTGCCACATTCGGATGGTAGGGTCAGAATTTGGCGTCAACAACATGAAAGCATGGAAACCATCCTGCCTTGTATCAACGGTTCAGGCTGGTGGTGGTGGTGTCATGGTGTGGGGAATATTTCTTGGCACTCTTTGGGCCCCTTGGTACCAATTGAGCATCGTTGCAACACCTTGTGGAATCTATGCCACGAAGAATTGAGCAGTTCTGAAGGCAAAAGGGTTTTCCAACCCTTACACAGGTGTACCAATAAAGGGGCCGGTGAGTTTATATATATTATAAAAAAATATATATAAATATTTATATATATAAAATAAAATATATACACACACATATATATTTTTTAATTATATAAAAATTCACACACATAATAATACCCAAATATAATTTATATAAAAATTACAAAAATTTTAAACCACGCATCCTTACCAAAATAGCACCCCAACGCTAAAAGGCTTACATACGGAAACCTCTAAAGAAGCTTTATCTATCTATATACAGAAAAAAAACTTGAATTCTTAGTTCACCTTTTTGATAAAAAAAAATGTTTAAGCCGGGGGGGTTACAAGGGGACTCAAGCGGGGGGTCCTACCATCTTTTTTTAAGAGCCAAATCAGACTTCTCATTGGGTCAACCGCCCCATAACCCAAGAAAAAAAATAAAAAACACCAACCTTGCACCCATACTACTCCATTTGTTTCTTGCACCCCCGCCCCACCTCCACAGGTGTTTTTCGATGTTTTTTGTCCAAACTAAAAAGGGAAATTCAAATTTCTTTTTCAAAAAGGGGGGAAATGTTTTTTTTTTCGCCCCTGCCCACCCCCAGTGTTTAATATCATGCATTTTCCTTGAAAGGGGGTTTTTTTTTTTAAAATTTTCTCTGGATTATGGATCGGTTGACCCAATGAGAAGTCTGAATTTTGGGCCTTTTTGAAGGTAAAATAGCGAAGGACCACCCCCTTGGATCCCCTTGTAACCCGGGGGTGGTTAAAAATTTTTTGCAAAACGTGTAACCCATTTTTTCCTTTGCTATAACCACACAAACCTTGCTGTCACTACTTCCTCCAAAACATGTCTGCCCCTCACCTCCGTCTCTTTCCCTCCCCTTTGTAGATTTAAGCCTTGCGGGAGGGTCCTCTCTCTTCCTCTGTCGGCCAAATGTCATTAAATCATTTCTTTGTACTCGTTTGATTTAGTTATGTATGAACCCCCTCAAAAATTCAGGCCCGGATCAATGGCGTTTTAAAAATAAAATAATAAAATAAAAATTTAAAAACTAAAAACTCAAAGTTTTTTTCATGTATATAGATAGCATAAATGTTTCTTTAGGGATTCCATGTATTGTAAAACCTCAAACATACATTTTAAACCCCGCAGGTAAAAACCAAATAGTGTTGAAGGCCCAAAAGAAACAAAATTAAAACCTTCCCCAAAGGGGAAGACGAACTCAATAGGCAAGCACTTGGTGTTAAAAATAAATGTGGGAGCAAAAATTAGAAAATAAAAAGACATACAAACCCTGAAATCTCCCAAAATCGGGGCTCCATAAAATCTTTCCCCGGGGGGGAAAAATACAAAGAAGGGGAAGAAAAAACCCCAAACCACATGGGGGGGACCTCGTAATGCCCTTCGAGAGCTGGCCCAATGTAACAAAGGCTACAATCGTAACACACTTGGCCACCGGGGACCTCAGAGACATGAACTTCTTTGGGAAATTTTTTTCGCCAGGGCCAGATCCGCTGCCAAGTGTCTGTGATAGTGTAAAAAATCTGATTTCCTTGAAAACTTTATCTAACTCGTTACCGACAGGATCATGATGCCAGTAAGGAGATATGGAGCGGGTCAACATGGACCTTTTCTTTGGGTTTCGATGCCAGCAAATTTCTTACAGCTGAAAAGCCCTAACAGCAAGATCAAGCCCCTTAAAACCCTGCGTTTAACAATTTGGTTTCTCAGAACTTGCTCCCTCTTTCACCCTCCCCCGCAAGATCTAGGGTGAAAACTATTTTCCACAGTACTAGAACCCCATGAAGATTTCCATAGCCACTAGGGGTAAAAATTTCATTAATGCCTCTCCAGGGAAAAATAATATAACCAAAATTTTTGATGCACTTTTTCTCATTAACACATAATTCAAAGATTTTACAAAAAATTTTGGAGCCCACCATGATCAAGACACTAAGGTAAAAATGTACAGCCCAAAAAACCAAAAAAATTCTACCCTTTTAAAAAGTATGTTTTAAAAAAACAATAAAAAATCACGTTACAGAAGTTTCAAATGGGATAAAAAAAAAAGGGGGGAAAAAGAGCAAAAAAAAGGGGGGGGTTAGAGGAGAAAAAATCCTCGAAACGAACGTAGGGGAATTGTCATCCCTAAGAAGGGCCGATCCTTTTTTCCATGTAAGAATATAACCTTTTTTTGGGGGTTTAAATTAAATCTATTTGTGAGGAAACTGAAATGGATAAAATTTTTTTAGGAATCCAATACTCTGAAGAAAGGGTTTGGGTTTGAGATAAATGACTCCAGGAAAAGGACCTGCGGGTTTTACTAAGGGAAGAGGAAAAATTTTGGGAAAGGGCCCCTTTACGGACTTATTTTTAAAGGTTTTTAAAGGAAGACCCACTTCCCCCAAAAGAAGAATAAGGGGAAGGGAACCAATAACCCACATTATCAGTAAGAAAGCTTAAAATTTTATAAACCACAATTTTTAAGAGTCCCCTTTTACAGTTTTAAACCAAAATCCACAAAGGGTTACCCCATCATCCAATAGTGTGGGGGGAAGACGGAACATATATAGCCCGGGTGTTAAGAGCGTTTGATAATTTTGCCCTCTATATGTCATCTGCCCTAAAAATTAGAAGGGTTGTAATTGGGGATGTGCTTATTCTTGGAAGATTGATTAGAAGCTCAATCACAATACCCATGAAGCGGCAGTAGAGCGTAATGTATTTCTAAATCCAGAAAGACACAATCCAAGCTCATCACCAGTTTTGTGATAGAGCTACTGCTTTTATATCCAAAAAATCTTTTTTTTTTTTATGGGAAAATCCCACCGCCAGGGGCATGGAATGGGGGGGGCACCAGTGCTTCCACATACGCAAAATGGTTCCTGGGGGAAACCTTGTGTTCTCAACCAATGGAAGGGTTTTTTACCAATATTTTCTATCGTTCTGGATTCAAAGGCGATTTTGTTCTTTGGGCAGGGAAAAGGGGAATTTGAAAGGGTTTTTTTTTGGGGGCATTAAAGTGAATCATTGGGTAAATTTATGAGGGGCCAATGAGTTTTACACTATTTTATGGGTTTTAAATCCAAAAACAGAAATTACATTTGAACCTAGGTCTTCCAAAATTTACAGCAACCGAGAGCCCCAAGGTTTTCCCAAATTTTTCAATACTGTTAGGTACACTTTAAAAAAAACCAGTCGGGCAATCAAACCAAATTTATTAACATAGGAATCAATCAATTTATGCAAAATAACATAAAAGTAAGAAATAAATGGTTACAAAAAAGTGTACATTGTAAAAATACAATTAGCAAAACTGTAACCAAAGTTTAAATACTACAAACCCACCCCTCGAGCTTAAAAACATCACCTGTTTTATGACTTCAAACCCTTTAGTGGCGAAAACAGGAATCCCGGAGGGACTTCAACACCCGGGGCAAAAAAACCCCCTTAGACCAAAGCCTTTTTGGGCCTAATGTCAAAAAAAAAAAAAACAACACAACCTTGATTTTGTCCCCTTTAATACAAAATTCTTTTTTATTACCTCACTTTTATATGGAGGGGGGATCCCTAGTTTTAAATAAGGAAATACCCGAATCCTCCGAAAACCGGACAAAGCGGGCCCCTTAGGTCGTAAAAAATGAGGGTCTGTGGCTTGAGATAAACAAGTATCAAGCCAGGTTTAATTGTATAAGAAAGAAATTATAATTAGATTAATATCAAAAATGGAAATTATGACTCAAATAGTCACATATTTCACTAGCACACCCTGAGGGATTCCCCGGGGGCAATATCTTCGCCCCAGGAGAAAAGGGGTTTACACAGTAGTCTTTTTAGGGTTCGGGGGAAAGGGGAAATTTAAAGATCGTTTTTTTAAAAAAGGGGGTTTTTCGGGTGGAATGAAAAAAGCAGATCAAAGGGGGTTTTGGGCAGGGAAGGGTTAATGCCCAAACAAAGAAAGCATTGAATATTTAATGATCTATGTATAATTTGGGTTTTGAATGGAGAGGTATTTAAAAAAATATTGGGAAAATTTGTTCCAGGATTAAAAAAATGGAAAAGCATCAATAAAACCCCCTAAACCTACCACAGGGGTGGGAATTTTCGAGAAAAATTTTGAAAAAGCACTTTAAAATCCCCAAGAAAAGACCAAAATTTTAATTAGCAAACCACAAGAGTTCTTTCAAGGCAAATTTATATTTGCAGAACCATTTAAATGTAAAGTTTTTCAAATTCCCCTGGGGAAAAATTTAATTGAAACTTGCAATTTTACAATGAGGTGTAATAGGGAAGCCCCCAATCGGCCATATGTTTAAAGAAAGTTTTTACCAAAAAAGCACTACAGCCAAATTTAAAAGGGGAGAGAAAGAATTTTTTTAAAAGTACTAAAACACACAAAGACTCTTCATATTAGTTCACCAAATTAAAACTCCCCGCAAATACAAAAACCATCTTTATACCCAAAATAAAGCCGAAACACAACCCCCAAAAAAGGAAGGACATTTTTTTTTTTCCCATTTTCCAAAATATTTTTATGTAGGTCAAAAACACCCCTTACAATCTACACCTTCAGCTCATGTGGCATCCAGTTAGCTTGGCAGTTCCACCGGCAGGTTTGCAAAAATAGTATGGATTATTTGAGTATTTAAGGGGAAGGTTTTTTTGTATCCTTTTTTTTATATTTTTTATTTTTTGGCACCCTTTGGTTTTCAAGCCTGTACTTTGGGTTCTAAACAAAAAATAGGCAAAAACAAAGTACAAAGGTGACATTTTAACTAACCGGTACAGAAAGAGAAAAGCCCTGCCCGTGACGGCTTCATCTACAAGGAAGGTGGGGAAAAAACAGGGGGGGGTTTAGGGGGAGAATGTTTTTTGGGGGGGAGTTGTAGCAATAGGGTTTTGTTTGGGTTTTAGGCCCTGAAGAGATGGGTTTTTTAGGGTTGCTTTTGAAATGGGGAGAGGGGGAGAGCTGATTGTTGGGGCAAATGATAAATTTCCCGATTTTGGGGAAGCACGGGGAACGGGGATGGTTAGTGAGGACGGTAATTAAAGGGGTTGTCTCATACAGGGATTGCTGCTTTTTTATGTTTAAAAATCTTTCAAAAACAAAACACTTTCAATAAGTTTCCATTAACAGTTCCCCCAAAATTCCTAAAAATCCCCCCTTGTATGGGCGCACAGCTCATGGGTTTCACAGTACAGACCGTTCAATCTCTCTGATAGGCTGCCAGCACTGGGTTTCCCTTTCTACAGACCTTGCTTACTGCACCCAGTAGAACCGGAAACATGCTTTATTCAATATGAAACCAAGAAAACAGGACAAATCAATTTAGTGAGCCAACCTCTTTAATTTCTCTGCAAGATAATTTTCTAGATTCAAGTCTTTTTTTCTCAGGATCTGTGTCTCATGACCTCACTGTGTTTGCTATCTGATATATGCATATATTTCTGTTTCAAACCATGTGCCACTTTCATCTTTATCTAGATGGTCATTCAATTATATGTTTCTCTTTCTTTTTTTGGAAAACTTAAATGTAAAAATTGTTTTAAAAGTCTACAATTTGTCCAATAAAAAAATACATCGTATTGTAAGTAAACTGCCTAGTTGAACTATAAATGTATTGCAAGCTTTAATGCTCAGCCATGGATTGGTGGTGTACTTTTAAACAGCGGGGTGGTGAGTTCCCTACCTGTCCACGGAAACCCCCCTTCCCTTTTTTTCCTCCTCCCCAACCCCTCCTTCCTTCTTTTTTTTCCCCTCTTCTCTATTTGTTTGTCTGCTAGTCTTGCTACGAGGCAGCAGTGAGAAGATCTCTTTGTTTGCATCCTGGATGAGAGGACTACGATACGCTGGCCAGAGATAGAGGCCCAATTGTTGTAATTGTTAACAACAATATAGACTCTTAAGATGACCTCTCTGCTCGATGACATGGATGTACAGTGCACTTTGGCACAAAATGCCTTCTAAGCTTCTGTTGCATTTAAGAATGCTTTTTGATACTCCCACTCTACCACCCCACCAACCCACTCCCTCTGATCCTCCCCTTTCTTTTCTATGTTATGCATGTTTGTCAAAAAACATTTTTAGAAAAGTTTGATAAAAACATTTTGAAAAAATAAAAAGACCTTCTACGGCTCTTGGTTGGCAGAGAGAAAGAAAAAAAATTAAGAGCAGCTGTCAGGAAGGGGTCAAAGAACATTACAAGAGCTTCTCCCCTGCATGGGTTCTCCATGTTCTCTAATGGATTCACTCATGTGTGAATTTTCTCATGTTTATTAAGTTCTGATTTACGTTTAAACTTTTCCCCACAGTCTGAACATGAATAAGGTTTCTCTCCTGTGTGAGTTCGCTGATGTTTAACCTGGTCTGATATATTAGTAAAAGATTTCTCACATTCTGAACATGAATATGGTTTCTCTCCTGTGTGAGTTCGCTCATGTTTAAGAAGATCTTGTTTATGAGTAAAAGATTTCTTACATTCTAAACATGAATGCGGCCTCTCTCCTGTGTGATGTCTCATGTGTGTCACAAAATGTGAGTTACATGCAAAGCCTTTTCCACATTCAGAACATGAATATGGTTTCTCTCCTGTGTGAGTTCGCTCATGTTTAACAAGGTCTGGTTTATTATTAAAAGATTTCCCACATTCTGAACATGAAAATGGCTTCTCTCCTGTGTGAATTGTTAGATGTCTAACAAGGTGTGTCTTATAATTAAACCGTTTCTCACATTCTGAACATGAATAAGGCTTCTCTCCTGTGTGAATTTTTAGATGACTAAGAAGAGTTGATCGATCGGCAAAGCACTTGTCACATTCTGAACATGGAAATGGCTTCTCTCCTGTGTGAGATATCTCATGTATAGTAAGAGATGATTTTAGTTTAAAGCTTTTCCCACATTCTGAACCTGAATATGGCCTCTCTCCGTTGTGAATTTTTTCATGTGTATTAAGTTCTGATTTATATTTAAAGCAATTTTCACATTCTGAACATGAAAATGGCTTCTCATCTGTGTGAATTCTCTGATGTCTTACCAGATAGGATTTATTTTTAAACCCCTTCCCACATTCTGAACATGAAATGGTTCTTCTTGTGAATTATCTGATGTCTTACCAGATGTGATTTATTTTTAAACGCCTTCCCACATTCTGAACAGGTGTGTAGTTTCTTCCTTGTGTGAATTTTTAGATGTCTAAGAAGACTTGATTGATCGGCAAAGCACTTGTCACATTCTGAACATGAATAACGCTTCTCTCCTGTGTGAGTTCTCTCATGTATAGTAAGAATTGATTTAAGTTTAAAGCTTTTCCCACATTCTGAACATGAAAATGGCTTCTCACTGTGTGAATTCTCTGATGTTTTAAACCAGATGTGATTTTTTTTAAAACCCCCTTCCCACATTCTGAAAGGTGTATAGTTTCTTTCCTCTGTGTGAATTTCTGATGTCTTACAGATGTGATTTATTTTTAAACCCTTCCACATTCTGAACAGGTGTTGTAGTTTCTTCTCCTCTGTGTGAATTCTCTGATGTCTTACCAGATGTGATTTATTTTTAAACCCCTTCCCACATTCTGAACAAGTGTGTAGTTTCTTCTCCTCTGTGTGAATTCTCTGATGTCTTACCAGATGTGATTTATTTTTAAACCCCTTCCCACATTCTGAACAGGTGTATAGTTTCTTCCTTGTGTGAATTCCTTTGGGTGCAGAATGATCTGAACCTTTTGTAAACGGTTTACCACATTGAATCCTTTTACCAGACAGAGCTGTAGTCTGAGGTCCAGGAAGTACATACATGGTAATTAGGTTTTTTCCAGAAGAGTGCGGTGTCATATCTTCATCTTCTACTTTATAATTCAGAGATAAAATAAAGTGTTCCCCAGATTTTTTTGTGGAATTTCCTGTTAAAATTAACAACAGATTTAATGAGTTTTAATTTTTTTTTGCTGTTATTCACAAAGTAGACAAGTTTATAACATTCCTATTAGAACGGTTTCACACACACGACTTATTTTGGATATTTGCCACTGCAGTTTTTTAAGCCAAGAAAGTATTGGTTACCAAAGAAAACCTTCATCCCACTTTCTCTTAATTACTACAAGTAAAACATATTAATTTTATTTACTTCCTATTAAAATATCTATCCTAGATATTCTCAGTTCATTAAATTCAATCCTGTACAACTTTTCTATCCTGTCTTATAAAAAACCTAGAAAGGGAAATCTTCCTTGGGGGCACCTCTCCCAACGACATTCAGTGTGTCTCACTCTTGCACCCCCTCTCCTCTCGCCCGCTGTCTGTTGGTGTCCCCAGGGGGTCACTACTCTTTCTACCCCTCTTGGCTGGGTTCAGTCTAGCCTCACAAGGCTTTCAATACCCCCTGTTGCGAATGACACCAGCTTTATATCTCCGATCTGATATTAACTTTTTTCTCTCCGGAAACCTGAATGCCTATCATCCATATCCTCCTTCTTCTCCTCCCGTCTTCTAAAACTAAATGTGGATAAAACTGAATTCATCATCTTTCCACCATCCCACTCCATCCTCCACCTGACCTCTCTATCACTGTCAATGACTACACTCTTACCAGCTCCACAAGGCCGCTGCCTTGGGATAAACTTTGACTCCTCTCTATCCTTCAAACCACACATCCAAGCCCTCACCTCTGCCTGCTGCCTCCACCTGAAAAATATCTCAGCATCCGCCCATTTCCTCAACTCTGACACTACAAAAAAGCTTGTCCACGCCTTGTCATCTCTTGTCTAGGATACTTTAACACCCTTCTCTGTGGCCTCCCATCCAGCACTCTCGCTCCCCTTCAAACCATCAAATCTGTGCCCATCTTATCACCTCTCTCCCGCTACTCCTCTGCCCCTCCCCTCTGCCAATCCCTTTCACTGGCTACCCATTGCCCCGCGAATTCATTTCAAGTTACTAACCATGACCTACAAGGTGCTCCATAACCTGTCTTCCCCCATACATCTCTGCTCTAATGTCCGATACCTTTCCCCTCACGCAAACTCCGCTCCTCATAGGACCCTTTTTCCTCTGCTCTCCTCTCATCAGCTCCTTTACAACCGTCTCCAAGATTCACTCGTGCTTCACCCATTCTCTGGAACTCATTAACCCCAAAAAAATCAGACTTTCCCAAAACTTTCACCAGTTTCAAAAGCAACCTGAAAAAACCCCTCTCTTCAGGGGGCTTTTAAAACCCACATAACCACCACCGTACACCGGCCCACAAACACGTCCGCCCCACACCTTTTGTCTCTTCCCTCTTTCCTTTTTAGATTGTAAAGCCCTCGCGGGCAGGGTCCTCTTTCCCCTCCTAAACGTTATAGTCATTTCTCACCATTGTATTGTCAAATTTGTTATTATGTAACCCCTTGAATGTACACGCCATGGAATCAATGGCCTCTAAAATAAATAATAATAATAGTCTGTGGAGATTTGAAATTGCCTTTTGCACCCCCAAAGCATCTGCATACAAAGCACCTATATGGTGCTCTCCCAGGAGAGATATCCCCCCTTTTCCTCATTGCCTCCCACCCCAGAGCCAGCCATATTCAATTTTTGTTCTGCCCTGATGAGGGGCAAAACCCCGAAAAGTGTTGCAGATGGTTGTGCTGGCTTGCCTAATCCCCCTTTTTGTTTCTAAAAACTCAACCCAAAAAAAAAAAAACCCCAAAAAATGATCAGTTCCTTTTTAAACCAATAGAAATAAAAAGATACTACAATAAAAGGAAAAAATATCTAAAAAAATTTCATGATTTTTTTAATCAAAAAAAAAAAATAAAGTGACATAAGACATATTAAAATAAAAAAAAAAAGGGGGAAAAAAACGTATCAAAGGTAATATAATCAATTTACGGGGGAAAAAAAAATTCTTTACTAACTGCCCCTTTATACACAATTATAAGAAAAATAATCAAAAGGTAGTAATAATACGATTAATTCACTGCATTTTAAATATATGTAAAGGAAATTATAAGGTTGAAATAAATGTAGACCCCTAATGTGAATTACAAAAATTTATAATGAGTATACAAAAATCAAACAAATGTAGAGGGGATCAAAAAAAAATGAAAATGTTAAAAATATTACCCAATTTTGATATCTGCCATAAGCCCCCTACAGGTTTCGCCCCGTGGGCCAGGGGAGTATAACGTGAATCTAAGTAAGGCCTTTTTATATCAAGCCCCTTTTTAGCACAACATACACCCCTGTAGTGATCTTCGGCGCTTCGGTGATGAAAATTGGCCCATGCTTTTGGGGGATGCATTGTGTGTCCGCTGGGATGAGCCTCCCCTTGGCGTCCACATGTCCGCGGGGAAAGGGCAGGAAGTCAGAAAGAGCATCGGAGTGTATGTTTGTGCTAAAAAGGGGGTTGATATAAAAAGGTTTTACTTGATTCCCGGGTTTATACTCCCTGAAGAAGCCCTGGTGCGAAACGCGGTAGGGAGCTTGTGTGAGATATAAATTTTTGAGTATATTTTTTGAACTATTTCATTTTTTTGATCCCATCTATCAGTGTTTTGATTTATGTATCTCTTTTTATAAAATTTTTGTAATTCATATTAGGGATTACTATTTTTTTCCCCTTTATTTTTCCTTTTATATATATTCAATTATGCAGTGTATATTATATTGTTTACCCCACACTTTTTGATGTTTTTTCTTTATTTTGTGTTTTTGGGTCATTTAGTATGGATTTTTATTCCCCCTACATATAATTGATTTTATTTCCTTTTGTACTGTCTTTTCCCCTTTTTCTGTTTTTTAATTGTCGTTATGTCATCTTTTTTTTTTATTTTTTGCATTATAAAAATTCATGATTTTATAAAATTTTTTTTTTCTTCTGTTGTAGTAGTTTTTTGATTTCAAAAAAATTGTGGTGAAAAGCAATTAAGCTTTGATTACATACAAAAGAGGCCTTTAGCAGCTGGTCCTTTCCCTAATGCCTTGTGATTATAAAAAAAAAACCCCCTAATTGTACCAAATCCCTTTAATTCACTCAGTAGAAACAGTAGCCCAATCAAAAGCAACAGTGCAGAATGCTGTTATAGGAGAAGTGCATAGTAAAATGAGCGTTTACCCTTTCCCCCCCCTATGAAAAAAACATGACTCATCATGGGGTTAAGGGTGATGCCGAGGTTGCTGTCCAAGAACTCTCAAAACTTCCATTTGGGGTTGGTGGTACCCGCCCCCCTTTGGTTTGACTACAACCAAAGTATTCTTTTCCCGTGATAGTGAGACCTGTGAAAGGGCTGGATGTAGCACGAAAGGGTTTCTTTAAACAAACCTACTTTTTTTCAACTGAAGAGCGTGCCCTGATACAGAAAATAATATCTTGGTTTGTCAAACCGGGGGGGGCGGCCAACAACCTCAGAATGGAAACTTGATTTACTTTAAGCGTTATTTTTCTTTCTTTGAAGAGGAACAAGCCCGGGGTTCTCAGTATGAGTTTTGCAGTGAGGCAGTGGTTTCCCTCCACGTCTGTTGGATATCCCCTTTTGGGGAGTTGTGCCTTGGTTCTAATTTCCCCCAAAATAAAACGGGTGAGGCTTTTAACTAGCGTTGGGTTTTGATTTTATTTGAAGGTTTTACACGGGGGCGCCCCCCTTGTCGCCTTTTTTTTTTTTCTAAAGAATGCTCAAGTAAGGGTTTTTAATCTTTTCTGATACAAATAAAAATACTTGGAGAATGGGACCCTGGGGTTATAATGAAAGAATTCGCCCAATCAAAATGCCCAAAATGTTATAATGGTTCAGCCTATCCGGTGAGCCAGGGATGTGTAGAGCATCGGTGTACTTAGACCAGAACAGGGCATGCACGTGACCTCAAATCTGGAAGCCAAATGGGATTTAGGACTCTTCCTCCATGGAGGACATGGGCAGTATCTCCAAAGATGCCGTGTGATTGTCCTCGCACACGGAATGGGGAAAAACAATCACTGTACAATCACTGAGTGTATCAAAAGGTGACCCCTCCCGCACCCGAGTTGCTTAGCTAAAAAATGACGCCAACTTACCTGTTTTAAAATGTTTAGGTTTTATGTAAACCAACCATGAAGTGTTATAAAACATCAGATGTATAAAGAAAAAAATATATACACACTATGATTGTTGGATGCCGTTTTTTTTTTTAATGTAAAAAAAAAATAGAAAAAAGCATTTAACCCCCTTAAAGGGCCCCTCACCCCTTTTGGGGGTCGTTCGTCTACGCGACGGCTTTTGGGGAACCCCGCAACCCCGTGTTTCCTTTGATTGGGCGGATCGTCACCGCAGTGCATCAAAGGATTTCCCTGCTCTGTCGGGTGATCGGAACACCCAGTGACTCGATCTGGCATGAGGG
>JAODAL010067646.1:0-17198 GCA_025379985.1 Phyllomedusa bahiana | reverse complement strand
GGTTTTTTTTTTCTTAAACAAATCAAAAGGTTTTCTGAATCAATGATACAACAGAACGTTGTTTTTTTTTTTTCTTGTTCTGTACATGTGACTAAAAAGAATGATGTTATGTGGATAGAATTGTTACTCCTGGAGTGTCTGGGAGTATGGGAGTCCTGCTGGTATCCTTTTAGGAACTGTTTAAGGGGTCTGACCTAGGGTGCGCTCTCAATAGGTGGGGCCGCTCCTGTCGGGGCGACTACTCCGCCGAGGGGGGCAATTTTCACCCCTTGGGTCAGTACCACGATATTGGCTATTTAGATTTAGAGGAACCAGCATTTCTTCCTCTCTAGGAGAACAAAATGTTGGTGTTTGTTGACGTGGGTCCTCCATTTTGGAGGGCATTCTTTTAAGGCATATCAAGTAAAAGTTATTTTTTAATTGGGTTTTTTTCTTCACTGAATTTTTGTGACTCAATCTGGGCAAATCATCTGTTTTAAGATGGGTCTCCTGCACGCAGAGGACGTCTGCGCTCGAACGCATCGCTTCTCTCCAAACAAGAGACCTCTTAAAGTGGGAGTTGAGGCCATTAACGTTTAGGGACAGGAATTTGATCCCCATTGTGTCTAAAGAGGATAACTAGTAGTAGGATTGGGTTCAATTCAAACATTATGTAAAGAAAATACTTTGTGCAATAAGAAATACAAAATACAGTCATGGCCGTTACTCAAGATGGGTCAGAAGTAACAATAAATAAAGTTAAACTAGGAAATCAGAAAACCTTAGTAACTGAAAGATGTTCTCAAAGAGTTGAGAACAAATGTGGATGGGGTAAAGTCTCGTGTTTGGAAGCTATGAAGGAACTAGAGCTGAGCGATAACTTCAACAGCCAACTTCAGGTGAAGCTCCCAGTGACAATAGAATAAAGAGCGTTGCTTAGCCTAAGATATCTCAGTTCTCCGGAGCTTGACGTCGTCTGGTATGCTTTTCCGACCAGAGTGGAGAAATAAGGCTTGGTTTGTCCCTTCCTTTGCGCTGAGGGGTATTGGTTGGAGTAGAAAGACGAAGAAGGCCCTAAGCTTCTAGTGCGTCCCGAATCATATTGGGGGAAGTGCAGACAATTGTGTTATTGTCCTTGGAGATTATTAGCTTGACTGGGAATCCCCAATGATAAGGTATGCTATTGTCCCGAAGAATTCTGGTGTAGGGGGCAAATTCTTTACGGCGTAGCATCGTGCCCGCTGAGAGGTCTGGAAAGATGGATAAGTCTTTGGACCTGTCCGGCAAGGGGACACCTTTACGAAGGGCCCTGAGGAGATTTTCCTTTGTGCGGAAGAAGTGGATTTTGGCTATTACATCGCGTGGGAGCGAAGGCGATATGTGTTTGGGTTTAGGAAGCCTGTGGATCCTGTCCACCGTGAGATCTAGAGTGTTGGCATCTGGGAGCACAATAGCGATGAGATCTTGTAGAAACGGCATCAGCGACTCAGCGTTGAAAGATTCTGGAATTCCTCGTATACGGATATTAGATCTGCGGGATCTATCTTCTAAGTCGAGGACTTTAGAGGACAGTTTGTGTACTTCATCTTCAAGGGCATGTGTAATGTTGCAAATTCGCCCATCTTTGCTTCAATATGATCTGTTCTGTATGTCTGTATTCTGTATGTCTCCCCTGAAGTCGCTCATTATCTGCTTAAAGTCATTTTGTAGGTGCTCCAGAAATGGGTGGTTTCGGTGGGATTAACCTGCTCAGGACCCCCTTGAAGTTCCGAGTCAAAAGATTCAGCATGAGACGGGGTAGGAGATGAAGGAGGAAGGCTCAGGGTACCTCTGGGAGGTCTGGATTGCATCGGGTGTTGTTGAAAGAATTCAGTGAGCTTAGCAGATTTTTTTGGTTATTTTTTTTTAGATGTGCCTCCCATTGTACAGAATCCGGATCCAGGAAAGCCTTTGTTCAAAGGTAATGTTGGATCAAATTGAGATCGTGGGTTAGGATACAGCAGAAGAGCTCTTTTAGGTGTAAGGATAGCCGCCTCTTTGTGGAGTATGTTGGTGTACTCCTCTTCAATTGGGTTGGGTAAATGGCACCAAATGTGTTGGGGTAGCGGCAGGTAGTAGGGAGGTCAAGGTTAGGACAGGTAGAAGTTAGATATTCGGTGATCTCCACTTCAATGATGTTTTCCCTTGTTCAGTGACTTGTTGTGATAAAGAGAGGTCACAGCGCTGAGACCGTATTTCTGGTGAGCTATAGAATGGAGCTACAGGGCCCTGAGTCCTGAGACTGTGGGTATGTTCACTGAGTTTATGGCAAGTTGTGAACTGTTTTCTGAACGGTGTTCTGAAGAAGTGTCTGTTAGCTTTTTTAACCACTAGATGGTGGTGTTGCTCATGCTGTGATTGAAGCAGCGTATGCTTGCTGTGAATGTTCCTCTCAGCTTACGGGCAAGTTTATGTGAGTACGATGTCAGTGGTGTCTGATAGAAACAAGTGGTCTGTGCCGCCAGTGAAGCAAGGCGTCATTCAATGACAGAGAGAGAGTCCTTGTGAGTCTCTATTGAAGTTAGGAGTACATTTGGGATACTGTAGTGAGTCTCCAGGTATAATCTTGTGTTTCTCTTGTAAGTTTCGTCAGAGCGCAAGATGGCCGACTTTCCCGCCGTTATGGCTGCAGTGATCACAAGTCTTTGCTCAAAATAGCGGCCTTTTCCGCCAAACAATGTCTGGGCTTTAGTGCAAAACAGTCAATTGTGGGACTTGTAAATATCTATATGGTCCCGTTGTTTGAGAGCTATTTGTGGTGTCTTTAATGCTTAAGAGGATCTTTGCTGTGGCTGTGCTTTGTGGGCGGGGGGAGGCCGCTCTATAGCTGGTTGTCGCTTGTAAGTGTTTTATGGCTCCCGGAGCCAGTAAAAGCAGCAGATCTCTGGAGGTGACAGAGGATTAGGCTGTGTTGACCAGGTGAAGGAGAGGTTCAGACCGGGCGTATAAGCTGTGAGCCTCCTGCCCTCCGTTGTGCTTCTTAGCGTGATGTATGATTACCCGCTATCCCTGTGATGGCGTTGCCCAGTATTGAGAGTGACTATCGCTCGTTAGTAAGCTGCTGGCCATGTCTGGAGAGTCCGTGGACCCCCCCCCCTCTGGAGCGCTCTCACCTTCTGGATAGTTGTGTCGGCGGGGGGTGGCTCTGTCGGGAGCTGCTCTGGCTGGCGTCCGGACTGCTGTCTCTTTTGCACGGCTGTTTTCGGGCAGTTGCGTGTTAGGCCAGGAAGAGTTGAGCGTGCCCGTGATGGCTCATGGCGTCCCTGTGAGTCTCGGCTATCATCAGGCTTCCGCTGAGTTTCTCCTCTCGCCATCCCGTTGCCCAGATGATCGATTGCTCTCCTCAGATCTGGCAGGGAGAGTCAGTGCCGATCCTCCTCAGTCCTCTGGATCCGGGTGCCACTAGTATATGCTCGCAGTCTTTGGTCTCCTGTGGCTTCAGACTGTCAGGCCCCTGCGGCCAGGTGTCGGTGAGGTGGTTTTCAGCCTCTGGGCTACCGGGGATGGTAGGATGAAGCTCCTTAGATGCAGCTCAGTTAGTGGTCTATTGCTGTGGACTTTCTGTCTCACTGAGGCTGGTAATATTCCCGATGTCAGTGGATATCGTCGAGCGCCCTGCAGAGCTTCTCTAAAACGCAGCCGCCACGACGAAGTCCGGGTAGCGATTTTTGATAATGATCTTAATGACCTGTCCTTCTTCTCGACAAGAAAGAAGCCAGCCCCTGCGGGAGATGAAGACTTGCGGATAAAGCCCTTTTCCAGATTTTCTTTGATATACGCCGACATAGCCTCAGTTTCAGGCCGAAACAAGGGGTACACTCTACCCCGGGGAGGCGTAGATCCTGGCTACAGCTCTATAGGACAATCCGCAAACTCCCAGTAGCGAGCAGGATGGCCTGATGGAGCTGGAACGGCTGGAAGAAGGGTCGAGGCACCCACTAAATATGGAGGACGTGGTGCCGAAATGCAAACAGAGTGGCACCGGGTGCCCCATCGAGTGACTTCTCCCGTTTCCCAGTAAAAGGAAGCCCCAGGAGGAGAGTACTAAGCGTGGCTTAACTATCATCGCTTGCGGTGGTCCAGCGAAACCACCAACCCGTTACAGTAGTACTCCTACACACAACTTAAGGGGCTGCGTGCGGTGCCGGATGGTACAGGAGAGGACTTCTCCATTCACGGATGAAACGGAGAGAGGTTTATCCAAAGGATTCATAGGCAGCCGCCACAATCCACTATCCACAAGAGCAGGATGGATGAAGTTGCCCACCGAACCAGAGTCCACAAAGGTGGCAACTCGAAAGCATGAACCGGAGGGAAGCGTTAGACTGACCATCATGGTCAATGGCAGAGAGGAGAGTTCCGTGCCCAGGTTCACCTCTTCCACGATGCCTAGGCTCTATAGTTCCCTACGCCGATGGTCTTGCACCGGCGAGTCTTTTCCTCCTCCGACAAGTGGGCCCTATTGACTTGCATGGGCTCCTCCCGATTGGATGCAGGGACAGGCTGCAGGGGTCGCTGGAAGACAGGTGCAAGGCGATGACTCCTACGGGGGCGATAATTCTCCCGTTGAAGCCGAACCTCCTGTTGACGTTCCAAGAAACGGATGCCGATGCGGGTGGCCAAGGTGATGAGGTCATCCAGGCTGGTGGGCAGGTCACGCCCCGCTAGTTCATCCTTAATACGACCGGCCAACCCCTCCCAGAAGGTTGCGAGCAGGGCCTCGTTGTTCCAGGACAACTCTGAGGATAAAGTCCAGAATTGTATAGGATACTGTCCAACCGAGGAGTCACCCTGTCGGAGACGAAGAAGGGAAGAGGCAGCGGAGGAAGCTCGTCCCAGCTCTTAAAATACCTTGCGGAAGGCGGACAGGAAATTCGCTAGATTGGCTGTGAGCCGATCTCCACATTCCCACAGTGGTGTTACCCAGGCCAGTGCTTCACCGGAGAGGAGAGAAATACTGAAGGCCACTTTAGCCTGGTCAGTGGCGAATTAGTGCACCAGGACCTCAAAGTGTATCGTGCATTGGTTCAAAAATCCACGATGCTAGACAGGTGCCGGAGCTAGACAGGTGCCGGAGCAGGGGCCACAGGTGGTTCTGGGAGTCGAGCCGCAAGGTTCTGGAGCATGACGAAGAGTTGCTCTTGACGGTAGCCCTGGCACGTGATTTCAACCACGAGGCTCTCTGTGTCTGGTAGTGGTTGATCGGCGGGATCCATGGCCCAGTTTTACTGTCAGGACCATTCAGCGAGCGGGAAGTGGATCCACCGGTCACCACTAGGAGTTGGCGTAACCTACGCCGAGGAGCGGAGTCTTAGGGGCCTGTTGTCTTCACCGGAGCCCGCCGCAAGGCAGGACGGGCTTTGCTGCAGGGAATCCCCCAGGTCGCTACCCCCGAGGCAGGACCCAACGGTGACAGCCGAAGCAGGTAGCGTGGACACAGGGCTGACCGGAGCGTGGAACTGGAGTAGGCAGGACACCGGAGCGTAGAACCAGAGTAGGCAGGACTGTCTAGGCAGGACTGGCAAGGCCGGAGCGGAAACATAGGCTACGGAACCGTCAGAGGGAACGCTAGCAAACGCAGACAAACGTTGCTAACGCAGGACACCATCAACTGGGCGCCGACGACAGGAAGGGGTATCCCTAAAAAGCCCATGCCCAAAGGCCATAGGTGGAAAGGGAACACCACTGAAATTTAAGAAGCTGCTTGCGTGCGCCCCTAGTGTCCAGCCGGGATAGTGCAGGCAGAAGCAGAGATTGCCACACGGCGCAGAAGGAGGAAGCAGGACGCGGTGAAGTGAGTAGAGGCACAGTGCGGCGCGTACCGTGGCTGGCTGTGCCTGGGGTCGAGCGTCCGGTCTGGCGCTACAATTACATTTGGAGGAAAAAGGGAGAAGCTTTGAAGCCTAAGGACACCATCCAAACTGTGAAACACGGGGGTGGTTATTGGCAACATCTGAGTTAGAGACATCCCTGTGTGGGGTTGTTTTTCTGCACGAAGGACTGGTGCATTTCACAAAATGGCATCATGAGGAAAAAATATTATGTGGCAATACTGAAGCAACATCTCAAGACATCAGAAGTTAAAGTGGAAATGGGTCTTCCAAATGGACAGGGACTCAAAGCATACTGCCAAGCTGGTTACAAAGTGGCTTAAGGATAACCTAGTCAATGTTTTCACAAAGCCCTGATCTCAATCCTATTGAACATGTGTGGGCAAAGCTGAAAAGGCAGATTCAAGCAAGGGGACCTACAAACATCGCTCAGAAGGAATGGGAACCAATTATTGTGAGAAGTTTGTGTAAGGATATCCAAAATGTTTGACCCAAGTCATACAGTTTATGGGTAATGCTGCCAAATACTAATGAAATGTATGTAAACTTTGAATTTGCAGAAAGTAATAAAAATGCCTTAAAAATTATCTCTCTCTCATTATTCTGTCATTGGCAAATATAAATAATTTTGGCAATCCTAATTGACCTAACACTGGTACGATTTATTTTGTTTTCAAGTCAGATAGTGAGAAAAACATGGCTGCGAGCACATGGCGTTACATGGGGCAAAGAACTCTGGGAGGAAGAAGGGCATAGCCTGCATATCATGTGCAGAGATTAAGCCAATCAGAGACCGGCGGTATTCTGTGACGTCACCGCACTATATAAGTCCGGGCGCGACGCTGGGAGCTCATACCGCTCTCACTGTACTGAATAGGAAAGGTGCTGCCATGGCTGTTTATGATATCTCTTACTAAAGAACTAATTTTTGTACAGCGATTTTTGGGGGGTGTCACAGTTTGTCTCAGGGGACTGTTTTCTCTTAACGTTCTAATTCTGTTTTTTTGGGGTATTGGAACTGAAGTCCAGTGTGCGTCCAGTGCAGCTGCATATACATTTTAATGCTATCTGCTCACAGCACATTGAATATTCAAGGGTTATCTAAGCCTGTTTCTGTTGTATTCATTTAAAGAAACTGTTTTTACAATCCAAATACCACTTCATTTTTGGTTGCTCAATTATTTTGCACAATTTACATCCAGGGGTTAATTAAGCGTTGTTTGCTGTTGTGGTCACTAAAGAAAACCGTCTTTTTCACCGCCAAAAAAGCATTTTTCCTGTAGCATAATTCATAACCGAAGGTTAATTACAAGTTTTTCTCTTGTTGTGTACCGTAAAATACACCCTTGTAACACGCTACAAAGCTGGTAGTTTTTGGATGCTCAATTTTTTGTGCAATTTACATCCAGGGGTTAAATTAAGTGTTGTTTTTGCTGTTGTGGTCACTAAAAGAAACCCTCTTTTTCACCGAAAGAAGCAATTTTGCCTGTAGCATAATTCATATCGAAGGTTAATTAAGCCAGTTTTGTGCTTTTACTTTTCAGTAAAATACAAAAGTGTTTTTAAAAAGACACATACAAGTAAATTTTTCCTACCCATTTGTGGAGCGCAATTTATATCCAGGGTTACCCGCTTGTTACGGGGTTAAATTTGGAGTCAAATACAGGGTGTGTATTTTTCATATACAGTTATCTTCATAAAAAGTGTCTGTACATTTTAGAACAAACAGTAGTCAGACAGAGAGGTGGGAGGCTCTTCCCTGCGAGTGGCAGTGGGACAAACATTCCCGGAGCAGGCCCAGGTCACAGCACAGCAAGGGGACGTCGCAGCAGGGTCACTCGGTGAGGCCACAACTGCCGCTGTCATCTAGCGCCGTGTGCTGACCAAGGGTTCTTGATTGGTTGACTAGGTCATCCACTTCCTCCCAGATGACATCTGAAAACCCCCGCCAAGAGTCGGTGGGAAGTCAGACCACAACCTTAGTTGGCATGGCCTGGGAATGGGTCAGCGGCCCTCACCTGTCTCAACCGCCTCTGTCCCATCGGTTCCCTCAGCCAGAGATCTACTATGTGGTCTGGGTCAGCGCTACTATATAGCGAGGGATGAACAATTTAGGGAAAGGGCAGTCAGCAGCTACTTGGCAGCGAAGAAATGGGGCCATTTTCCCCTGCTTCTTGCAGTAGGTGGCAAAGTATAGATGTGGAGCGTGGCATGGGAGGTCATGTTGTGAGGGGTCAGCCTCTGCATACCAAGACCGGTGTTGAGGACAGCAGTGACGATGAAACACTTCCCAGATCCAAGAAAGTAGTGGCACAGGGGCTCAGCGAGGCAGCGGTGGTAGTAGTCACTCAGTGCGGAGCGTTGGCGGTAAAATCAGATACTCGGCGGTGTGGGCAGTTCTTTGCTAAAACACCGGTGGAGCCGAATATGGGTATATGTAGAATCTGTGGGCAGAAAGTGAAGCATGGCCCGGGAGCTAACGCTGGCACCACGGCCCTGAGTCAACACATGCAGCGTCACCCCCGGTGGCCTGGGAGAAAAGTGGCTCAGATGTGGTGGTCCATCCTGCCGCCGCAGCAACAAAAAAAAAGCAGGGAGCACCCCGTGGCACGCATGCCATTGCCCGCCAGTCAAGGCTCCACCACCCTCGCAGAAGGGAGCTGTTTCTCTTTGCCATCATCTCCGGTCCAGATGCTCCTGCTCCTCGCTATCTGGCGCCAGCAGTCGTTCAGCGGGCGATTGCAAAGAGACAACCGTATGCGTCCAACCATCCTAAGGGGCAGAAGCTGACCATGTTCCTGTCCAGGTTGTTGGTACTGCAGGTCCCCCCTTTTTCCCAAAAGGTGGACTCTTTCAGATTACTTATGGCTTGTGCCGAGCCGAGATGGAGAGTTCCAAGCCGTAATTTATTTTCCAAAAAGGCAGTACCAGCACTTCATAAATATGTAGAACAGAAGGTGGACCAGTCCTTGATCTAATCGGTTTTTTCCAAGGTGCACGGAGCGCAGACGTCTGGAGCTGTAACTACGGTCAGGGCCAGTAATGTCCTTTACGGCCCACTGGGTGAATGTGCTTCCTGCCAGGGACACCAACAAACTTAGACAGGAGACGCCGCTTTCTCCTCCACGTTGTCAAAAATGGGCTCCTGCGCCAATGTCCGCCTCCTCCTCCCCCACCACCCTTTACCATCTCAGCCTCCACAAGTACTGTTCCATCATACCACATGTGTAGGCACAGCGGTGTCACGCAGTCTACACCTAGCTTGCCTCGGCGAGCGAAGTCACACAGGGGAGGAACTGCTCCGCGTCATGCGCAAGAAAATCGATGTGTGGCTTCTCCGCACAACTGAAATCGGAAACCATGGTGCCGGACAATGGGAGGAACATGGTGTTCCGCGCTGCACCGAGGAGGCATGGTCCATGCGACCCTGCATGGCGCACGTGTTCAACTGGTTGTGAAAGGTTCCTGAGTCTTCCACCGATTTCAGAGATTCTGAGAAATGGCCAGGAAACTGTGGCATGCACTTCATCCTTTCTACAAAAAGCCAGGAACACCCTCCTCGAGTTGCAAGCAGCAGAAGGCCTCCCCAAACAACTCTGATATTGCGATGTTTTCCTCCGTTGGAATTCCAGACTGCACATGTTGGGACCGGACTGTATGGACAGGAGAAAGGCATTAACGGATTTTTTGATGATCCAGGCGGGACAGAAGTACTCCCCTGTGTAACTTTGATGTCAGCAGTGGCAGCTCTGCGTGCCACCTGCGTTTTTTGAGGCCATTCGAGGAGGGACTTATTTGTCAGTCCCCAGGACTACGGGATGAATAACGTCATTCCACTGCTTAAACCCGGGAAACAGATGCTGAAAAATCTTTTGGGGCGGGGACTGGGACGTGAAACTACATCTCGGCCCACATGAGCCGGGGTTGGACTAAAAATGGGGGGGGACATTGGAGCAAAAGCATTGTCTGTGAAATGAGGGGATTTTTCAAACCAGGTGAAAAGAGAGGGGAGCAGGAGCGCTGGGGGGGTAGATGGGAAGGAAGACGAGGCAGATGCCCCCAAGCCGTGGGCGTTCGTGGGTTGGGGCAGGGGCCCTCGGAGTCACTTGTGCAGAGGCCCGCAGCATGTGTTTTCCCTGGCTAGTGACAGCGAATAGTCAGCATCCGGCAGGGGATGTTTTGGCTCTCCCCCCTATTGGACTTTGCTAGGGTTTAAAAAGGGGGACCCTTTTTTTCCAGCTATTGAGAGGGGGACAAACTAAAAATAAAGGGAAATCCTCCGTAGTCGTTTGGCCCCTGCCCTTTTGCGGCATGCCCTCCTCTGAAGGGTTTGCCGGGGGGGTTTTCAGGCTCAGTACTAGCCGCAGGCTGGGGGGAAAGGGGGTGGGGGGAGCAGTACAGCTCCATCAGCGCCCAACCCAAGTCTGGAGTCATGATGAGGGGCTTCCTTACCCCCTAGTGAGGAGGGCAGTTCCAAACAGCAGAGGACCTGGAGCAGACCCTGAACAACAGGTGGTGGCTACTTGGCAGCACTCTGCCACCCCAGTTAGAAATCCGTGGATATGGGGGGAGCCCAAACTGGGTTTTGTGGGCAATTTTCTGAGTTTTGGCAGTGGAGAAGCTGTCCTGCCCGTCTAGTGTGTGGCATCAGAGTGGGTGTACAGTGCGGCGGGGGCCACGTTACCCCAAAGGGGAACCCGCTTTTCACGGGAAATGTGGAATGACTGACCTTTTTAAGAGATCGGTGTGGATCGGCCCGGGTTTCCACACACCAATGCTTAGGCATAGATTACATCAGCCATGACGCCTCACCAAAACTTTGAGAAAGGTTTTGGATTCAAACTACCTGCCAGCCACTATTCTGTGCCGCCCCCCCGCCCGATGCCACACATCTGCTCCCGTTTTCCATCGCCTCCCCATCTTTCAAGGGAGGTATTGCCACCCACTCCACACTCTGTCTGTGCCACTCCATGACCTCATGCTGCTGTCTGTTGCGGTGCAGTGACATCCACATGTGTCATTGTGTACTCTTGATCTAATGCTGTTTCTCCTGCCGCCCTCACCCCCACTCTCTGTCATTGTGCACTCTGTGGTTTACTCCCCGTTTTTTCCACCTCCAGAATGTCATTGTGCCCCTGCCGACCTCAGTGCTGCAAACCCTGACCCCCACACTGTGTCATTGTGCCACTCTGTGGCCTACTCAATTTTTGCCACCTCCGAATGTCATTTGTCACGTCTGAAATCATGCTTCTGCTGCCCCCCCCCCCCCCCCCCCCCCCCCCCCCCCCCCCCCCCCCCCCCCCCCCCCCCCCCCCCCCCCCACCCCAACCCCCCCCCCACCACCCCCTGACCTCCACATTTGGGGTCTTTGTGCCACTCTTTTGGCCTACCCCAGTTTTTGCCACCTCCAGAATGTCTTGTGCCACGGTCTGACCTTTATTGCGGGTTCCCGTGCCCCCCACACTGAAATAATTGTGCCCTCTGGGGCCCTACCCCTTTTTTTTTCCCACCTCCAGAATGTCTTTTGGGGCCAACGGGTTAAACCTCTTGCTGCTGCTGCCGTGATTTAATGAAGACATACTTTCCTCACCCTAGAAACCAGAAAGTGAACTGGAGCAGAGATGCAGGGGCATATTTTAATTCTGCATTGCCCTAAGCAGTTTCTGAGGAGAGGGCTGCTTGGTTGTGGGGGGAACTTCTGCATCATACACAGCTACGTTAATCTCTCATAAGAAAAAAATGTTTTTACAGTTTTATTCTGGAAAATGTAATTTTTGGCCCAAAAATAGGGGGGCCCGAATTTCTCAAAAATTCGGTTCGGCCCACTTCGCAAAATTTTTCCAGACAAAAATAAATTCGGTCCGAATTACTTCAGGACAAATTCTTTGTTAAAAAACAGCTATTTCCAGGTGCACAGAGCCTGCAGGATGCTGTAAAAATGTTGTGCCATGCTTAAATATGAAAGAGGGAGTTGGGTTTTGGGTTTTCATAAAATGTTGTTTTTTAGTAGGGACACCCCAGATGACTGCCGCCGCTCTTAGAATCGTTTTTTTCAATTTTTTTTTTAATAAAATTTTCCCGGGGGCATTTAAGGGGGAAAAAAACGCCCAAAAACTAAAGGGGGAAATTGTAGCCAAATTTAAAGTCATCCCAGCGAAAGCTGGAAAAAAACAAGTGAGACCCTCAGGGGCAACATTACGGGACAGAGTGTGGAGGAGACGGCGACGCCACGGGGTTGGGTTTTTCAGGCCCAGGGCACGGGGGACATTCGGGAGGTGGCAAAACGGGGAGTGGGCCCACAGAGGGCAAATAAACCACAGTGGGGGGCATGGCAGCAGCAGAAATGAGGTCAGACAGTGGCAAAAAGGGACAAATTCTGGGGGTGGCAAAAAAAAGGGGAAAGGGCCACAGAGTGCCAAAAAGGACACAGTGTGGAGGGCAGGGGCAGCAGCAGCATGAGGTCGGGGCAGGGGCCCAAAATTTAAAATTCTGGGGGGTTGGCAAAAATAGGAGTAGGCCCAGAGGGGAAAAATGCCCACAGTGTGGAGGGCACGGCAGTAGCGTGGGGGCCAGACTTTGGCAAAAATTGCCCACAGTGTGGGGGTTTACGGCAGCAGACAAGAGCACCCATGAGGTCGACAGTGGCCAATGACATTCTGGAGGTGGAAAAAAAAACGGGGTGTAGGCACAGAGGGGTACAATGACACATTTGTGGGGGGCCCCGGCAGCAGCAGCTTTGAGGTCAGACAGTGGCAAAATTTTGGACTTTTCTGAATTTGGGAAAAAACGGATTTGGCCACAAGTGGTAAAATTGACACAGGGTGGAGGGTTCACGGCCCCAGAAACGAAAGCAGCAGCATGAGGTCATAGAGGGGGCACAATAAAGGAGTGTGGAGGTGGGTCCCCAAAATACCCAGTCCATGGTAAAGAGGGTTTGGTGGCGATGGAAAATTTGTCAGCAGCTGTGTGGCATCAGGGGGGGTTGGCGGCTTCAGAATGTGGGGAAGGCGGTTAGTTTAAACCCCAGACTCATTTTCCCCCAGTTTGGGAAAGGCGTCGGGGCTGATGTAGTCTGCCCCTTTAAAGGGAAATTGGTGTGTGGAAATCCGGGGCCGCCCCTTCCCCTGATTATCTTGAAAAGGTCGGCGTTCCACTTTTCCCGTGGCAAGCGGGTTCCCCTTGGGGAAACGACCCCCCGCCGCACTGGACCCCCCGCTCTGTTGCCACAATTTGGCCGGGCAGGCCCGCTTTTTTCCACTGAAAAATCGGCAAGTTCCCGGCCACACAATCCATTTTGGGCCCTCCCCCAGTTGTCCAGCGGATTTTTCAAAAACGGGGGGTGGCGGGAGGGCTTTAAAAAGTAGGCCCCACCGGGTTGGTTCGGGGTCTGTCCTGGTCCGCTCCCTGGGGCCCAAACTGCCCTGTCACTAGGCGGGTAAAGGGAAGTTGCTCATGGGGTGACCCCAGACTTGGGTTTGGCTGCGGGATGGGTTTGGTCTGTTCCTACCCCCCCCCCCCTTTCCCCACCCGGCCGTGGCAGAAAGTACGTGATCGCTGAAAAACCCCCCGGTCAGCCCTTTCAGAAAAAAGGGACGATGCCGCACATAGGAAACGGCCATCTGACTAGGGATTTTTTCCCCTTTTGTTTTTGATTTTTTTCCCCCCTCTAAATTAGCTGGGAAAAAGGCCCCCTTTTTTAACCTTTTGCGGGGCCCAAATAGGGTGGAGGAAAAGAAGACCTCCCTCTGGGATTTTTTAAAACTATTGGCTGTCACTAGCCGGGAAAAATCAGCATGTGGGGCCCAAATCTGCACAAGGGACCCCGAGGGGTCCCTGCCCCCCATCTCCACTGTATACTGCCACGGTGCTTGTGGACCCTTCGCCTCGTTTTCCCTCATCTCCATCTCCCTCTTCCGGGTACCCCTGCTCCTCCTTCTTGTACCGGGGTAAAAAAATCCACTCTTTCCTTAGACAATGCTTCTGCCCCAATGTCCCCCTCCCCTCCTTTCAGTCCCCACCAGACTATGTGGCCGCGAGATGTGGGTCGCCACGTCCCCGTCCTTGCTCAGACAGTTTTTTCGGGCATCTTTTCCAGGACAGGGGAAGCAGTGGAATGAGTTTTCATCTTGTGCCCTGTGGGACTGAAAAAATAACGTCGCCTCCTCAAATGGCCTAAATTTAAACGGAGGTGTCTGCCTGTCCGCCGGGAAACCCTAAAAAAAATTCTTTAAGGGCCCTTTTCCCCGGGTTCATACAGTCGGTAAAACTTGTGCAGGCGGGAATTTTCCAACGGGGGGGAAACTTTCCCATATCAGAGGAGAGTGTTCCTGGTTTGTAGGAATGGATGAAGTGCAGGCACAGTTTCCGGGCCATTTTCAGAATCTTTGAAAGATGGGTTTGGGAAGACTTCGGGAACCTTTTTCCACAACGATTTGAACCATGGCCTTTGCAGGGGAATGGCCCTTCCCCCCTGGGTTTGCGCGGGGGACACAGGTTACTCCCTTTTGTCCGTCACCGGGTTTTCCGTTTTGCGTTGGCGCTGAGATAGCCCCATTAAATTTTTGCTGCTGAGGGGAGAAATTTCCCCTCCCCTGGTGATTCGTTCGCCGAGGAAGGCCAGGTGTAAAAACTGCGTAAACCCCCGTTTGCGCCCAAAAACATGTGGTATGTTGGAGCAGTACTTTTTGGAGGTGAGTTGGTGGTGGTGGTGGAGGAGGAGGGGGGGGAAAAACATTGGCGCAGGTGCAGCATTTTGACAACGTGGGGGGGGAAAGGGGGGGTTACGGGTCCAAGTTTTTGGGTGTGCCGGGGAAGGAAGCCATTCCCCCCGGGGCCTTTTAAAAGGACATGTGGGGGAAAAATTGGACCGTTTTTTTACAGTCCAGGATGCCCCGCGCTCCCGTGCCCCTTTGGGAAAAAACCCGGGTAAGTAAAAGGATTGGCCCCCTTCTTTTCTAATATTTATGAAGGGGGGGGGAGGGCCTTTTTTGGAAAAGAAATTACGGCTTGGAATTTTCCATCTGGGCTGGTTTTTAAGCCTTTTTGTTTCTGAAGGGTTTGCAGTGTCCCCTTTTGGGGAAAGGGGGGTTTTTCCCGTTCCAAAAACTTGGACGGGGAGCACGGTCGCTTTTTAAAAACTTGGGGGTTGGGGAGGAATTGTTGTCTTTTTTGAAACCCGCCTCGCTAAACGATTTGCTGTCCCCTGAGTAGCGAGGAGGGGGAGCATTGGGGGGGAAAGGGGATGTCAAAAAAAAAACGCTCCATTCTGCAAAAGGTGGGGGGCCCTTGCGGGTGCAAGGGCATGGGGGCCAATGGTTGCTGCTGTGTTGCTGCGGGCGGCAGGATGAAACCCCCAAAACATCTGGGGCCATTTTTCCCCAGACCACGGAGGGGTGACGCTGCATGTTTTAAAAGCAGGGCCGTGTTTCCCAAACTTTAAAGTCCCGGGCCAACGCTTCACTTTTGCCCCAGTTTCTACAGTTTTCCCCCATTTTCAGCTCCTGGGGGTCTTAGAAAAGAATCCCCCACTGCCGCCGCTCCCTCGCTAAAGCCCCTGTCCCGCTACTTTTTTGGGGCCCTGCGAAGGGGTTTTTTCCCCCGGGGGGGGGGTTTTGGGGCCCGCTTAAACTGCTGCTTTCCTGTTTGACTCTGGCCACACAACCCATTTTCTGGCTGCGCCGCTGCCTGACGAAAAAGCTGAGCCCTCTTTCCGGGACGAGGGATGAACCCCCGGGCCTCAACCGGCTCCAAGTGCGGTCGGTAAAATCTTCATCTTTTTGGGGTTTCACGCCCACTGCTGCCTCACCCGGGGGGGGGAATGTAGGGCGGACCCCTAAACAAATGGCCCTTCCACCCCGTCAAATTCTTACTTTGCCGCCTACTGCAAGAAGCAGGGGATTTTGGGGCCCCCATTTCTTCGCTGCCAATAGTGCGGGAACTGCCCCCTCTTTAAATTTCACCCCTCGCTTATAGTGGCGCTGAGCCCCCAAGGACCACTTAGTGGGATCTCGGGCGGGTTTTAACCGGATGGGACGAGGCGGGTTGAGGCCCGGTGGGGGGCCGCGGGTCCCGCTCCCGGCAAAAAGGGTTTGTCTGCCCGATCCCCCCGACTTTTTGGCGGGGGTTTGGTCAGATGTCTTTCTGGGGGGGAAGGGGGATGACCTATTTAACCAACAAAAAACCATTGGGTTGTGAAAAAAACCACACGGCGGCTAGAGGGGAATCCGGCGGGTTTGGCCTCAGGTGCCCCCGGTTGCGAGGGCCCCCTTTGCTGTGCTGCGCCCGGGGGCCTGCTCCAGGAATGTTTGTGCATCGCCACTCGCAGGTAAAGGGAGCCTCCCAAACCTCTTGTGGGGACAAAATGTTTGTTATAAAATGTACAGCACTGTTTGATGATGATATTTTGTACAGGAAAAATTTACATCCCCAAAAAAAGAAACCATTTAAGAAGCTTGGGAAACCCTTGGGTTATAAATTGCGCTCCAAAATGGGCGGGGAAAAAAAATTTATTTGTATTTTGCCTTTTAAAAAAAACCCCTGGGGTTTTTTATTTAAAAATAAAAGCAAAAACCGGGTTTTTTTTAAAACCTTCGGTATGAATATTTTGCTACAAAATTTTTTCTGTGGGGGTTTGAAAAAAAAAGTTTTTTTTTCCTGATTTAAAACTGCGGGAAAACACTTATTTAAAAACCTTGGATGTAAATTGCGCAAAAGATTGACCCAACCAAAAATTTTTCCCAAGCTTTGTAGCGTTTTTACAAGGGGCGGGGGTTTTTTGCTCACAACAAGGGGGAAAATTTGGGTTTTAAAACCTTCACTTGTAAATTTATGTTTTAAAAAAAAAAAAATGGATTTTTTTGGCGGGGGGGAAAATTAATAGGTTTCTTTTTTAGCCCCCACACCCAGCAGAACAACGTTTTAAAAAACCCCGGGGGAAAAACGGCCCCAAAAAAGGAATTTGGGAAACCCCAAAAATACGGGGTTTGTTGGTGTTTTTTTTGGCGTGTTTTTACGTCCCAAAAAAGGGGGAAAAACTTTTTTTTTAAAACCTTCGGGGGGAAATTTAGTTTCAGGAAAAATTTTAAATTTTTTTGGGGGGTTTAAATTTTGGGTTTTTCTTTTTGTCCCCACGCACCCAGGGGAAAAAGCTTAATTAACCCCTGGATGAAAATTTGAGCAAAAAAAATTGAGCAGCCAAAAATGAAGTGGTATTTGTATTGTAAAAACGCTGTTTTTTTAAAGAAAAAACCCGGGAAAAGGCTTGCCCCCTTTGGATTTTAAAAGTGTGGGAGAGTTGAAATTAAAAATTGTATTTGCACCCTGACTGGCCCACACATGGACTTCAAATCC
>JAODAL010067645.1:0-17198 GCA_025379985.1 Phyllomedusa bahiana | reverse complement strand
AAATTTGGGTTCAAAAAAAAAAGCCCCCAGACCATTATACCCCTGTCTTGAAACCACGCAGCCCCTTAAACCTGCATGACCCAAAATTAAAAAGTGCCGAAGGCATTTTATTTAAACCCATCTTTTACTTGAACTGGACATTGACTACCCCCTGTCCGGGAACGCGCTGACCCTTAAACTTCTACCCACGATTAAAAATGCCAAAAAAGGAGTTTTAAACACCATCATTTTGTTGAACTGGACATTGACTTACCTGTCCTGGTTCACGCATGAGACTTGTTTTTTTTGCAGCTTGCACACGAAAAACATTTATAAAACTTTTGTACCCAAATTTTTAAGACACGTGGCTTTTTGAACAAAATTTGGGATGCACAAAATAAAAGGTACAATTTCCCCTTTAGGTGGAGGGTGGGGCCCCAAAAAGTGGTAAAAAAATCCTTTCAATGGGTTCAACAGATCGGGGGTGCACTAATAAAATCTCCTTTCCAAAAGCCTGTCTGTCGTCTGACATCACCACCAACCCCTCCCCCCTCCCCGTGGCTGGACAGCGTGATGAAAAAAGTTCTGTCTTAAATAGAACTGAAATTCTCTAATCTACCTTATTCAATTTTCAAGCAAAAGCATAGTTGTCTGTATTAATAAGGAGAATGTTTCTCTGAGTGGCTGATTGAGAGACACGCACACCTCTGCTCTATTATGATACTGAACAGGAACGTGTTCATGAAAAAAACGGGTATGTGATTTTTCCGCCAATGAAAACCATACACACATGACGTGGCACACCCAGCTCCCCCGCTTTTGCTCTAAGTGATTTGGGCCGTTAAAATGACAGGAAGCCCCCGAAAATAGCCCCGATGTAATAGATTATCGCAGATTGTCACCCAAAATATCACGGGGAAACGAAAATTTTTCCCAATCAGCCTAAAATCGTGCCGATTTCAACTTTGTATCGATTATAATCGCACATCCCTTAGAGAAAAAGTCTAAGATTTTGTGTGGTATAATGCTCAGGGTACGGAGTAATTAGCCAATAGTCATCTGATCATTTCGGCCGGATGGAGAATAAAAAAAAGTTTCACCCATACACCCTAATAGATTGTAAGCTCTCACGAGCATGGCCCTCACACCTTGTGTCTCATTTGTAAGTACTTTTAATGTGTAATGACTGTAAGTTTACCCTCTGAATTTGTATAAATGTGACTACGGAATATGTTGGCGCTATAGAAATAAAGATTATTATTATTATTATTAAGAGAACGACTCCAGTCATAGAAAATGTCTCCTATGAGTCACTGGATGTAACGCTACTGTAATCAGTTATATGTGTTAAGAGCATCTGAGTAAAACTGCTGTCTACCACTAAATGATCAGTGTAATCACTTGTATGTATGCAGAGTCTGTTGTACATTGCAATCTACCACTATATGGTCACAGTATTGGTGGTAATATTGGTTGTAGGGTAATGGTTTATATTCAGTTGATGGATTATTCAGCCATTATGTGTTGGTTATATTTCGTGATGATATGTGGTGGTATTATTCAGTTACTATGTGGTAATGATATGTAGTCATGGGGTGGTAGTATTATTCAGTCACTATGTGGTGGTGATATGTGGTCATGGTTTGGGGGTAATATTCAGTCACTATGTGGTGGTAATTAGTGTTGAGCGATTGCGTTGGCTATCGAGATCGATCGATAGTCGATAGTCTGGGCCGCTATCGATAAGGTTTTTTCGATAGTGAGCATCGATTATGAGTAGCGATACCATTAAAGGTCTATAGGGAGGGCAACAAACACCTTAAATTATTACAACTAAACATGGCTGGAGAAGCTGAAATTAACATCCAACTACAGTCAAATGGAATAAAGTTGCTACATCTTAGGCAACACACTTAGGTTAATAAAAGTCACAGAAAAAAGTCACAGGGACCATACACTATCCTGGTCTTGTACCACAGCATTGACCTTAACCTGCATCACCCACAAATTAAAATGTGCCAGAAGCAGTATGATTTTGAACCATCATGTTTTCTTGAATGGGACTATTGAATATCCCTGTCATGAAGCGTAAGCATGAGTCCCAAAACCTGCATTGACCCCCAGATATAAAAAGTGCGCAAAAAGGAGTCTTTCAACCACCATTTTAGTTGACTGGACACTAAATATATCTGTCCTGTTACCGCTGAATGACATTAAACCTGTCTTGACCCACAGTTTAAAAAAGTGCCAGAAAAGGAAGTCTTTCAACCACCATTTTAGTTGTACTGGACAAAATTTATACTGTCCCTTGTCCTGGAAACAGTACCTTATTGACCATTTTAACACTGTTGACCCCCAGATTACAAAAGTGCGGAAAAAGGAGTCTTTCAACCACCATTTTAGTTGAACTGGACATTGACTAGAATGTACTGTGCCACAGCATGACCCAGGGCGGGGAGTTACAGTGTGGTTGCAGTGAGAGCCCGGCTGGCGTCCGTGACATCTATTAACACGCAGGTTAAAATGCCCTGATGACGCAAGCAACAAAAACTGTCGTGCGGAAGCAGAGGTGCGGAAGCGATGTGTGAGAACTCCTAGCTTTCTCCTCAGTACCAGTCAAGACCTGAGGTTAGCGCTTGACCTCCGTTGAGTGCAGACCAATTGAGCATTCACTTGGAAATACTGGTGGGTTACGATCCTGTTACACCCAGGGTGCCCTTTTGCCTTGACTATTCTTTTTATCATTTTATCAACGTGCTGGAGGAGGAAATTGTCTCTGTACTTTGTCTCTTGTCCGTGCTCCATTCTCCATGTCTCGAATAACCTACATCTGGTCAAGTATTCCTGTACCTCCCTTGTACAATTCAGGGAATTTTTTGTTTACCAGCTATTTTGTTACATGCAGTTTTTTTAGAATTTGTTTTATTCTAGAAAACACATTTTTAAAAATATGATAGGAATCCCACATGTCTTTGTTTCTCTTTTTTTATTGTATTAAATGGGTTGTCTACAATACATACAGGGAATTGATAGCTAAGTTAAAGATCTTGCAAAAAAAAGGCATTTGCAACATATGTGTCATTACACAGTGTTCACTACCTATTACTGTTTCTGACAGCACCATCACCCTTGAGCCACTCTTGACAATTGTGAAGAACAATGTCTGTTGAAAACAACATTTTTTAGAATAGGACCTGTAGTTAGCTGCATGTCACAGCAAATGCCCCAAAAATTTCAAAGCATGACCCTTGAGCCATGTGGAACATTTGTGAAGTACAAATGTCTGTTAGAAGAAACATACATTTTTTAGAATAGGACCTGTAGTATATCTGCATGTAACAGAAAAAATCCCCCAAAAATTCTAAAAACATGACCCCATGAGCCACTTTTTTGACAATTTGTGAAGAACAAATGTTATTAGAAAAACATTTTTTTAGAATAGGACTGTAGGTTATTGCTGCAATTTCAAAGCAAAATGCCCCCAAAATTCAAAAGCATGACCCTTGAGGCCACTTTGGTTCCAATTGTTGAGAACATATGTCTGTTAGAAAAAACATTTTTTTTTATAAATAGGAACTGTAGTATTGCTGCATTTCAAAGCAGCATGACCCCCAAAAATTATAATAAATAGACTTCTCAGCCACTGTTAAATTGTGAGGGAGAAATGCCACTTAGAAGCCACATTTCTGTTCCAAAGGACCATGATTATTGCTGTATCTCACAGCTACATGACCCCAAAAATATTATAAATATGAACTTCTCAGCCACTGTTAAAAAATTGTGAGGGAGAAATCCACTTAGTAGCCACATTTCTGTTCCAATGGACCATGATTTTTGCTGTATCTCACCCAGCTACATGACCCCAAAAAATATAAAAATATGACTTCTCAGCCACTATAAAATTTTGTGTGGGAGGAAATGCCCATTAGAAGCCACATTTTGTTCCAAAGGACCATTATTATAGCTGTATCTACAGCAACATGAATCAAATCCATTGACAATGCGATAACTTCTTAAGATAAATTGAGTAAATGGGAATACGGTGTTGCTCATGAAACCTTGTGTCTTTTACAAGTCTCTCACAGCAAAAGAGAATAAAAGAGGAAAGAGAATAAAATTGCAGTATGAAAATGATCATTTTTAAAAATAAGTTTCAAGAGACCATTTTGTTTGAAAAGGAATGTGAAGTTGACGGCAACTTAGGGTCGACCTCGGCATTGGGGCCATCAATACTTCATACAGGTGATCCATGCCTGATTCATCTTGATGAATGTCAATACGATCACAATTATCTGTGGGAAAGCGGTTTGCGTTTGTCTGTAATGACACCTCCAGCTGTGTGAAGGTCCGCTCAGATATGATGCTGGCTTGCATGGGAAGGACAAACACTCTATGCGTGACGTGCTCAGTCGGGGCCATTCGTCCATTTTGGGATACCAGCAATTCTATTGGGTCCGGATCAAATGAAAAATAATCGGTGTTGAGACGAAGTGGTCGTGACATGATCTTAGCTGATCTCTGTGTGTTGGATGTGTGCCTGCCATTGCATGCGTTGGTGAGGTGGTAAACAAAGATTGACCAGAGTCACCCATTAGGCTTCAGCCACCTTGCTGCTGCTTGCGCTACGCCTACTTGGCACTCTACTGCTGTCACGTCGTGATGTGTTTTCACCGTGACATGTTGGGGACGGTTGAAGCAGACGCAACGATTTCTCCGTTGATCAATCAGCAAGGTGTCTCCAATTCCTTCATTTACTCTCTATTTGGGTGGGTGGAAGAAAGTGCTGCTGAGTTATGTTTTTGTAAACCGGGGATCCAGGAGGGTGGCCACCCAGTAACCGTTGTTCATTTGATGGCCCTTAATGCAGGATCATGTTGGAGGAAATGGAGCTTCAAAGCATCATGTGAGAGATGGAGCCTTGATTTCCCAAGCCTCTGGGTCGAGAGGGGAATAGCAAAAATGATTCTTCTCATCCCCCTTACTCTCCGACCTCAAATTCGCGCCAACCTCTTTCCAAGGCGGAGGGACGTCGGTAACATTGGTGTCTAGGAATATACATCCTTCCTGCTCTCCATCCTTCTCCTCCTTCTCCTCCTCCGCTGCCTCGGACAGCTTCAACTCAGCCCATGACTTGCCTGAGATGATGGCACTCCCTGGAACTGATGCGCCACCTTGCACTAGCTCTGGACCGAAAACCACTGCCTAATGTAGAACGATGAAATTGTGAACTGTCGGGCCTTGTGGATTTGAGACGGAGAGGGGAAAGGCTCCGTGTCCGTCTGTGTCCGGTCTCCTCCTCCGTCTGCTGGCGGGACCTGTTGTTTCAGAGTTGTCCAAACGATCGTTCCAGACAAGATCACACAATGCTTGCATGCTGACAAGTCGCTTTGTCCGCACTGTCCTTTTGGTGGCTTATTCAAACTGGCAAAGGTTGGTGCGAGCTCTTTCACCTGCCTCCACTCTCGGTTCGGGATCAAACTCCCCGAGGTCCGACACCGCTGCTTTTGTCAGGCCATGTGTCACTTCGACAGCTTGTTGCCAATGTCAAACAATGAGTCGGTTGATGGGGATAGAGGCCGAGCTGACCTGCAACGCAACCAGGGCGGGACGGATGCAGGGTTGCGAAACGCCGGAAAGTGCGGAACTCAGACCTCGTGCTTCTTCAGCAGGAAGTCCAGACCCGGGGTAGATCTTTAGAAATTTATGGAGACAAGAGTTCATGACATGTGCCAGGCAAGGGATGTGTCCAGCCTACCGATCCTTAAGGGCGGCCAGCAGCTTTCGCCCGCGATAATATATCGACCCAACCTTGCCTGGCCACAAGGTTCTTGTCACCCAGCCAGGAGTGCTCAGGTCTTTGTTGCTTAGAGCCGTCCACAGTCTGTCCCTGTGTGTAGACGGTCTCAAGACAGATTAATTTCAAATGGCCTGGTGTCTATGGGAACGTGATGCACCAAGAGGTCCTAATTGGGGGATCGAAGCCCTGCAACACCCTGGCGGGTTTGAAGTGCGTGTTGCGCCCGAGCCTGGAGAAGCACCGTCACCCCAGAGGACATCCACCCAGCTCACCCAGTGAGCTTCACAGAGATCGAGATATAGCGGCCTTGCCGTGCTTACTAGTCCATGTGTCGGTGGTGAGATGGACTTTTCCGGAACACAGTTGCAGGACAACGCGCTTGTATTTTTAGATGAGACGTGGCGGGACAGGGCTGGGACGGCTTTTCTGGCTAAGAAATGCCTGCTCGGCCATCTGGTTTTGGGGGCAGGCCGGAGGGCATGGACGTGGCGGAACCCATCTGTGTCCACCAGACGGAAAGGCAACAGTTTCCATGGCCAAAAGCCTGGCAATGCGACATTCAGGCTTTGGCTTTTGGGTTGGTTTGGGTTTTATTAAGTGTTTCTTTGCTCCCAAACCTGAATGACAGAGGCTGGCTGCTAGACTGGTCGCTGTACGGCGTGCAGGTCGTTCAAAACTGCGGAAGGAGAAGGGGTTAGGGATGGGTCTCTGGTGGTTGCTTGATGGTACTCGGGCGCGGTGGAGGCTGAGTGGAGCTGATCCCTTGATCAATGACTCTGAGAGATCTTAGGGAAGTGAGGAACTCTTGGTGGTGGCGGTGGAGGAGGAGGCGGGAGACAGAGGGTTTTTGACAATGGTTGGAGGGCCGGCGTCGGTCTGGCCTTTTTTGGCCAAGTGTTCCCTCATTTCAATCATGCATTAGACTGCATGTGGATAGGTCATGTTGTGGTGGTTAACACATTAAGGTTCTTTGCCTCTACTTATGTGTTTACGGCTAAGGCGGCATATGACATCGCTGGCCGTGAATCTGAGGCTGGTTCAAGAAGGCCCAGCCTTAGGAGGTACTGGAACCTTTTTGACGGGCGATAAGCGAAGGAGCGGGTTTGCGCTGACCGGGCTGGCGGAATCATATAAGCGGACTTCTGGACCGCGCTCTCCTTTTTGTGGCGGGGATCTCGTATTGACACAACCCATTGTTTCCTTCCCTCGTTCCACTGATGAAGGTTGCAAGCAAATTCTGTCGGAAAAGACCTAGGATGGCATCCGCTTATGTCGTCATCATCATCATTCACAAACACAGGTGGTGACTTGGTTTCAGTCCTGACTTTCTGCATCCAGAAGTGCGGGCTACAAGCTAGGGGCACGCAAGGCCGTTGCCGAGCGCCCGGTTTTTTGTCGATTGACCGGCTTCTCCTCTCCTCTGATGGCATCAGTAACTGGGCGTCAGAGCAGACTAAATCATCCTCTTGATCTTTTAACATGCTTCTGACCCCAACCGCATTTTGCATCAAAGAGGGTCCACAGACATGGATTATCCACAGTGGTGGGGTACACGAGTTGACATTTGGGCCTGCTCATGTTGGACGGATGCGATGATGCTGATATGAGACATTTGTGGCCATGCCTGCCGAGGACGAGGAGGTAAGACTGCTAGAATGCAGGTTGCATTAACACTGAAATGGACAGATTGGCGACGAGGTTCGTTACTTAGATTCCACAGGGCCCGGGGAACCAGCGATGACAGGCCGGGACGGCCCTTTGCAACGGACGATGCGTTTGGCATGCGTTGTTGTCGCCGCAGGGAAAGGGCCCTTCTCTCGTACCTTCCCTCCATGTGCTACCCCCCTTTTTGGGCTCGTTACCCCCTGCTTTTGTCCATGATCAGAAATATAAAAAATTTGAAAAGGGTATGGAATATTTTTTGGGAAAAGTTCTTATTAAAGACTGTAAATCACAGCTTTCTCAAACCCCCTTCTAATAAAAACCAAATTGCGGGTTTAAAATTTAATTTGAAAGGTGTCTTTTCAAAAAATTCGGGGGCTGGGCAAAAGCCCAAAAAAAACCCACGAAAAGGTTATGTTTTTTTTTAAAATTAAAGGGTTTTTTTTTTTGCACCTTTAAATTAAAACCGTGGGGGGAATTATAGAATTGCTTTTTAAAAGATTTCCCGTGGATGCCGTAAATGAAAATGTGGGTTTTGAAAAAGTCAAAAAAACCGTAATGTTATGTTTTCGTATGATACACGGTTTATTTTTTTGCCCTTTCATTTCACCTGGGGGTAAATATAGAATTGCTGTTTAAAGATTTCCCGTGGATCCCTGGGGCCCAATAAAACAAGCTGGGTGCGAAAAGTAAAAAAACAGAAACTGTTAGGGTTTTCTTATGATACACGGTTTTTTTGGGGAAAACAAACAAATGTGCTGACTACAAGATTGTTGGTTTGTAATTTAACTGCGGTGGATATTATCAACAGTCACGGTTTGTAATGGGAAAAAATTAAAAATTAAAACTCATTTTAAAAATGTTTTCTGATAATAAAAGTGGATTTTTTGAAACCTTTAAAAAAAGAGACCTGAAATTTAAATAAAAAGGATGTGTACCCAAAAAAAGTTTCAGGCGCCCAATATCCAGGAAATATTTCAATAGCAAATGTTAATAATAAAGATATTCACTACAATGTCTACACTAAGTCTTGGTGAACTTTATCCAGTGTTCTTTATAGATAGAGTTTGTCTGTGTTCGCCCGCGGGCCCCCCCCCCCCCTGCTCCTCCCGCCGTGAATTTACAGCGGTAGATGCTCCTTTAAATTCTCTACCTAACTACATAGAATCTTCAAATCTCTAATATAACTAAATTGGAAGGATCACAGCTAATAGTAGAGGTTTCTCTGTGTGCGAAAAATAGACTAATTTCGCTGAGCTGTTTGGCACAGGCAGAGCGCAGGTCCTATCCCTATGAGACGCTGAGAGGACACTGAGGCTGAAACAGGAAACGCTGTTCTATGTAAAACGAGGTCATGTGATTTTTCCAGCCAATCGAACCATACACATCCCAGTCATGACGTCGCACACACATCTCACCCTGCTCTATTCTGTAATCTGATTTGCTGGCCGCCAAAATTACAGGAAGCGCCGAAAAAGGCGCGATTTTAAAATAGATGATGCACAGATTTTAACCTTAATTATCGCATGATCTGGAAATTTCGATCACCATAAAAACCTTGCCGATTTCAACTTTGTCGATAAAAATCGCTCAACACTAGTGGTAATATGTGTCCATGGTATGGTGGTGTTATTCAGTGACTATGTGGTAATGATATGTAGTCATGATGTGGTGGTATTAATCAGTCACTATGTGTTTGTGACATGTGGTCATGATTTTGTGGTATTATTCAGTTACTATGTGGTGGTGATATGTGGTCATGGTGTAGTGGTATTATTCAGTCACTATGTGGTGGTGATATGTAGTCACGGTTGTGTAGTATTATTCTGCCACTATGTGGTGGTGATATGTAGTCATTGTGTGGTGTGGTGTTCATAAAGGGGTTGCATAATTTAAATGTGGTCCCCAGTATGTTCAGTTGATTACCCAGGGTTCTGTTCCTTGCAGACAGCAGCTATTGCCATAGAAAGTCATGTCCAAACAGGCATTTCCCCTTTACTATTACATGGCACCCATTTAGATGATTGACTGTCAATGTGACATATGGATGTCTTCAATTGCCATAATAGAATCCACTGATAGAGGTTGGCTCCATGCTCTGACTCAAAGAGGAGGACCCCAGATATAGGAAAATATAGCATCACCCAGCGGGCAATAAAACCCATGCAAACATTGAATTTATGGAACATTTAAACTGCATCACTGATAACTTTGCTACAAATATAAAATAGAGGTTTGTAGTGCACAATTTGATGAAATTGTGTATGCCCACGTACAATATAATGCTAAGTATCACAGGTTGCACTGCAGCTGGTGTCCACATTCGCATACGTGTGCTTGCTCACCTCTCCTGGCGGCCTGCTCTCCTCGTCTATCAGCTCCCAACTGCAGTGTTTTTAGGGCGTGTGCTTGTGTCCACCCTGATCTAAAAGGCCACTGTGCACCATTCCGCTTGCCCAAAGCCATGTTCTGGGACTTTTAAATATATGTGCTCATCAGACACTTCTCAGTTGCAAGATAGTTGGTGAGTATTGCTGCTGCTATCTTTTGTTATGCTGTGTTATTTCTGATTTTACAATCGGTTATCCCTACATGTCTATGACTGAACTATGCTTGTCCTTACCTCTAGCTTGTGACCCGTCTATGCTTGTACGCTGCCTGCTCTGACCTTCCGCTTGTGTCCTTACTTCATGTTTGCTCAACCTTCCTGTACCAATCTATCACTGCAATTGACCTCGTCAGGAGTAGCGGCCTGGACGTTCCCTGCAGTGGAGTACGAGCCCTGCATGGCTGACACAGAGGATCCACACTTACTTGTGGCAGAAACCTTATCAGATGGGTCCCTAATTGTAATGCCTCTCAGTGCGGCCAAAGCCACCATACATTCAAGGCAGCAGGCTCCATTCATTCTTATAATAATGACCTTAGGCAGATGGATGGCGAGCACGGCCAAGATGGAGTCCTGCCTGTCATATGCAATTTGATCAAAGTGTGCAATAAAAAACTTTATTTTACATATGTAGAAACATTTGCAGTTATACAGTTTAAATCTGCCATGAATTTAATGTTTGTATGAGTTTTAATCCCAGCTGGAGCTGCTGTATTTTTCTGTATCTGAGATTTTGCCTTTTGAATTATAACCACAACTGCTTGTACCGGAGTCTATGTCAGTTGTGAATGGATGTTGCTGCATAGAGATGGGGGCCCTGGCAAGATGTAAATAGGGCATATAAACAAGGTTTCTTCATGAACAATTTTGGACCAGACCTTCCTCCTTGACCTCTGAGGTTCCCTACCCTATGACATTATGGTCCAAGTATTTACCTGTTAGTCTTGTCTACTGATGTTTCTAGTGATCACAGGTGGACAATATGTCAGTACATTCACTTGGTGGTTTAACGCAGCTGGGAAAAGAGAAGCTGGGATTCGCCTCATGTAGACAGGCAGCTGGGTATACCATTGGGATTCATACCTAGGTCTCCAATATTTTTTTTTTTTTTAAAGGAACACCTTGGTTTTTCTCAATTTTACCATTTTACCTAGTTGATATTTTTGACTACTAGGTGGCGCTATTCTTCATCTATAAAATAATCAAGTGCAATTAATAATCATTTCATCAAATGACTAAGATATTTAGATATTAAGATATCCAGATAGTTAGTTTTTCAGAACAAAATGAACATGGGAAGCATTTGATAAACAGATTTATTTGTATTTATAGGACAATTATTCCCTTATGTTGAATTGTCAAACCACTCAGAACACTGATCCCCAAGAGGACCAAGGTATGTGTTAAATATGTCAGTGTCATGAAGTTCTGTCTGTAATACTTCCGCCAGATTTGTTCCATGTTCTCGGAACAGCTCTTAATCAGTGACTCTAAAGGTCAGTAGTTTCCTTCACTTTAATATGTAAACACTCCAACATAGCCTGAGAATATTCTGGATCAAAATATTTAATGAGCAAAACCCATCCAAAGTTAACTGTTTGATATGTAAAATGGTAGCGGAAAAAAATGAAGGAATCTGGGGATATTGCCATTTCCTGACATTGTCATTGCCAATTAGTGCCTTAGTAGTCACATCACAGCATGCGACCGCTAACGCCAGTGGTTAGGTCACCGTCATGTCAGGGCCGTCTTTTCCATTGGGCAGGGTAGGCCATTGCTTTGGGACCTCATAAGCACAAGGAGCCCTCCTGGCAGTCACCTACCCTGCCTAGTGGTGTGTCTTGAAGCGGCGCAGAAGGCGCCTTAGCCTCTGTATTTTCCAGGCCAACAGCCCATAGGCTAACAGCCTAGGAAATCCCAGGAGCCACAGCCCTACATAGGTGGCAGGATGATGTTTTTGTATAGCCATATTAGTGCTATTTTCACAGATGTGCATATTGGTGCTATTTGTATAGGTGTGTGGATTTATATTGGTGCTACTTTGGCAGTTTTTCCTAGTGCCACTATATAGCACGGTGGTACACCTATTAGTGTGTTTGCTATCTATTGTAAGGGTTTTTGTCAGAGTTACACTTATTTCCCCGCTGCAGTGATTGGTGCAAATATTGTGTGTATATATACTAATACTTTCCATTATATCCTGCTCATTCCCCACCTATCATGCACAGGTAAAGTACTAGGCACCCGTTTCTATGGAATAGGTGTTCATGTCACTATAAACTGCCTATATATTGTCACGGACGCCCCTGCGACTACTGTCCCGGGTCGCAGGCGCGCCCGTCCCCTTGCTTCCAGCGGAGCCCCGTCCCGCCCGTGTTCCGGCCCCTGCCAGCGTTCACTTACCCGGCCGCGCTCCTGCTCTGTCTGGCTCCGTCTCCCGGCACGTAGCTCCGCCCCTAGGGGCGCGCACGCCCCGGCAGTTTGAATTTAAAGGGGCAGTGCGCCGGTAATTGGTTCATTGCCGGGCACTGCTCCTATTTAGTCCGGCCACTTCCTGCCGGCCCTTGCCGGATCTTTGGTGTTATATTCCCATGGTGAAAGTGTTCCTGAGAGTTCCTGTCTTGCCTTACCGTGTACCGACTCTCTGCTTACAATTACTGTCTACGAACCTTGCCGCCTGCCCTGACCTCCTGCTTGTCTACCGTCTACGAACCAGAGCCGCCTGTCCTGACCTCCTGCCTGTCCACGACCACGAGCCGGCCTGCCGTTACTGTACCTCGCACCCTTGGCCGCCACCACCGGCAACCCACGCCAGTGGTAGTGACCAGGTGGAGACCCGCCGCCGCAAGACCATCCCGCTTAGCGGCGGGCTCTGGTGAATACCGGGTCCCACTTAGATTCCACTCCCTGGTGTGGGCTTAAGCCATCGCCTGCGGTGGCCCAGTGGATCCACCTCCAGACCGTAACAGTAGGATCCGGCCATGGATCCCGCCAAGGTGTCCTTGCCAAGTGTTGCCAACATCACCACCGTCGTGGACAAGCATTCACAACAGATCAGATGCGCAGCGGCTTGAGCAACTTTCCCCATGGTGCAGGCTTTCCCGCCCAGCAGCGAACCGCCCCCGGTCCTGTCGTTTTTCCCTGCCTAAATGGTTCCCGGGCGTGAGGGGCCCCAAGCTTCGGTGTCGCCCCCATCAAAGTATGCGGGGCCCAAAACTGCAGGGGGTTCATCACCCATTGCTCTAGCCGTGGGTTATGACCGTCGTTCCTTTTAAAACGTGCGAAGGTGGTGTTGGGGTCCCCTCCTCCCGGGAAGGCCTGGAGGGCTATGCCCTTGGGACAGGAGATCCGTGACAGCGGATTACAGTTATTCCTCAGTGAGTTCCGCACTCTTGAGGAACCGCCTTTGGGGATCCTCCGTGGCGCCCCCAAAAACCCTTCGCCGGGGGACCTTCTGTAGGAGCTAGCGGTAAATTTTGTACTCGGCCCTTAAACTGTCAGGGAAAACGGGCCCTCTTGCGTCCCTTAAAGAAAGGGATTCAAGCGAGTTAAAGGGGACGTCTTGGCCGCTAAGACTTCCGTTTTCCTCAGTGACTTGATCGGTTTTAGCAACCGCATTGATTTGCTTCCCTTTAACGGAAGGAAGAACTTCGGAAGAGCTCAGTCAGCCAACTCCCCGGTTTTCCTCGCCTGGCCCGGAGTTCAGGGGGGCCTCCTGCGCCCAGTCGCCAAAAAACCGAAGCCCCCATGCAGATTAAAGGGGCCCGTCTTCTGAGCAAGAGTTGGCCCAGGCGGCAAAGGAACTTGTGCCCACTGTGGCACCCCAGAGCTTTCGGGGATTCCCCAAAACGTCCCAAGCCTGGGGGAAACTTCCGACCAGGATCTGTGGGGGAGGCATTCCTAGGTGAACTCCTTCTCCCCCCTGTTGATCCCTGTGAGGTTTGTAGGGATGGCATCCTTTTCAAGTTCCGGTTTTGGATCGGGCTCCGGGGGAACTTCATCACCAGTCTTGTAAAAGCAGTTCGGTTTTTGGGGTGGTCGTCTGGGGAACCCGCCTTGTCATCTCTCCGTCAGCGGGGAGTTTTTGCGACCCATCCAGTTGGCCAAAAGTACTGTCCTCCCGTGGGGGCGCTGCAAAGGAAAAGAAATCCCCTTTATGTTGCCTGCTCCCCGGGGTTTCTCTGGACTCCCATGGCGGGTCCACTCCCCTTTCCTAAAATGGTTTATGGGAGGGGGTGATTGCTGGGGTCCCAAAAACGTCGGGGGTTTTTTGGTGGACCTGCCCGGTGTTCCCTGCCTCCGCCCCCTTCAGGAGCCGTTCCCCGGGCTGCCGCCCGAATTTGGGTCCCCGATGTGTTCTCTGGGGGAAAGCTGAAGTTTTCCCTTTCGCATGGCCCCATAATTGCCAATGACTTACTGCGGGTGCCGTCCTCTCGGGGGGTATACCCACTATCTTTTCCTGAGACCCAAGCCATGTTGAGTAATCCAGGAGAATCTCCGGAAGGGGTTCATCAAAAAGCCCTCGTTTCCCGCTGGCGCGGGGTTCTTTTTCTTGAAGAAGAGGAGGTATTTGGGGGCCCCTGATAGATTCCCGGGGCTTGAACAAGTCACAGTAAAGAACCGTTATCTTCCCGTGATCACTGAACTGTTTGCCCCTTGCAGGGCCCCAAGTTTTTTTTTCCAAGTTGGACCTAAGGGAGGGGCCTAAAAACTTGGCCCGTTTTCCGCAAAGGGCGACAAAATGGAAAAACGGCCCTTAAACACCAGGGAGGGGGCCCCTTTTGGTACCTGGTGTTGCCCTTCGGATTTTGTGAACCGCTCCGGGCCGTTTTTTCGGGAAAGGGTAAAATGACGTCTTTCAGGGACCTCCTTTTCACCGGCGTGGTGGGTTCCCTTGATGACATCCTGGTTTTTCTCCCCTTGCCCTTGAAAACCCCCCACCGGCAGCCAGGGTTCTTTAAATTTACTGAGTTTTCTCCGGGGGGAGAAACCCCCTGTATCCAAAAGTTGGGAAAGTGCTCTTCCTTTTAAAACTACCCTTGTTTCTGGGGGTTCATATTTGTCCAAGACCCTAGGATGGATCCAGCAAAATTTTTCTGCCGGGTTCCCTTTTGGATCCCCGTGGGCCTTCCCTGGGGGGGGGCTTTTTCCAGCGTTTCGGGGGGTTCCCTGAAAATATTTTTCGCCGTTCTTTCCCCCAACTTCTCTATGCTGGTGGCTCCGTTAGAAAGCCCTAAACCAAAAAAACCCAAGCTAATCCACGCAGCGGGCCCGGTCAAGGCTGGGAGGCGCCCCAAAAAGCTTAAATTTCCCCCCTTTTCCCCCAAAGGCCTTATCCTTGCACACCCGGTTTCCCAACAAAAACCTTTTTAAACTTGGGGTGGGGTTTTCCCCCAAAATCTGTGGGAAAAGCTGGAGAAATTTTTTCTTACGCAAAAGGGGGCCCCCCGGGAAAAGGACTGTAACGTGCGGTTTCTTTCCAAGACGCCCCCTTTGGGCCCGGAGGAACTACAGTTTGGGGAAAACCGGGAGTATTTGCCAAAAAAATTGGGCCCCTGGAGGGTGGCGTTATTTCTGGAGGGCGTTTTCCCCCTTTCCCATCCGTATTACTCGGACCACAAAAACCCTCCAATATTGCAGACGGCTAAAGGCGATTTAAACCCCCGCCAGGTAGGGGGGGTCGCTTTCTTCTCCCTTTTTTGATTTTAGCCCAAACTTCGGGGCCGACGGGGAAGAATGTGAGAGTAAATGCCCTCTCCTGTCCTCCAAACGTGGTGGGGAAGTTTTCTTTCCCTGAAAAACATAATTCCCCCCAAAAATTTCTCATCTCGGCACCCCCGGTGGACCCCCGGAAGGCCCTCCGGGAAAGGGCCCTTTTGGGGTTTCCTGCTTTCGCGACGTATCTTAAAATGGGGGACTTTGCCCCCTTTTGGTGGTGGTCATCCTAAGCCCAAAAGAACCTTTTCCTGATATCCCGGGGGTTTTTTGGGGGCCCAGGGGGCGGGAAAAAGGATTTTTTGGGACTTCGTTTCGTTTGTGGACTCCTGTGCCCGCAACAAGCCCCCCCGTCACACCCCGGCGGGGCCCTACTTCGAAATTCCCCTTTTCCCCAGCCCTGGACCAACTTTCGATGGACTTCATAATGACCTTCCCTCCGTCATTGGAACACCTTAAATTTTTGGGTAAATTTCCGGTTTCGCTTTTCCAAAATGGCGCTTTTCCCGTCCCGTTGCCAGGGCTCCATCTGCCCCCCGCCTGGCTAAAACTTTCTTCCTCATGTGTTTTCTTGATGGACCCCTCACCCAAAATTGTCTCGGACCGGGGGCCCAAATTTTGGTCTCCGGTTTGGGGCCCGGAGCCCTGTGAAACCCAACTTCTTTTGAAGCTCGGGACTTTTTCTTGGGGCCTACCTTCCGAAAGCCGAAGGGCCCGGTGGAGAGGGTCCCCCCAAATTTCCTGGGATGTTACCTTCGCCTTTTTCTTTCCGGCTTTTCAAGACGATTGGTCCCAATTTTCTCCCGTGGGCGGATTTCTCCTAAAATTCTGCCCTGAGTCCGGGGGTCTTTCCCCCTTTTCCCTTCATCGTTTTTTGGCCTGCCCCCCGCCTCCTCTCCCTTGGAAAACCTCCTGGGTGGTTTCCCGGCGGGGGGAAAGAAATGGCCCCCAAGATATAAAGGGGTTCATTGGTCCCAGCCCCGAAAGTCCTGCCCCGTGCTTCCCGGAGGAATGAAGACTCAAGGGGACAAAAGAAGTTTTCCCCCTCCAGTCTTCCCCCCGGGTTTGGGAAAAGGGTGGGGGCCACTTCTTTCGTTATTTTCCCTCCCCTTTTGAGGGCCTTTCCCTCAAAATGGGTCCCCTTTCCTGGGTCCCTTTGGGTCCCCAAGCCGCATCAACCCGGGGTTCTCTTTACAAACCCCGGCTCCCCCCACGATGAGCCCCCTTTCCATTTATGTCTCCTTATTTAAAAACCCCTGGCCCTTTAATTTTTTTTTTCCCCGGACGGGTTTGTCCCTCCCTACTTGTGGCTGATGCGCAAGGGTCTTCGAGGTAAAAGGATTTTTTGGGGGGCAAGGGGAGGAGAACTAGGGGAAAAAGGATCCTTACGGGGGGAAAGGGGAGGGGGTTTCCCGGTTCCCGAAGAGAGGTCTTGGGAGCCGGAGGAGAATACCCTAAAAAACTGCGCCCCATCCAGAAATTTCTTCATTTCAAAAAGAGAAGGGGGCCCAAGGGAAGGGGGGGCCCCCCAAGGGGGGGGGTACTGTAAAGGGAAAGCCACTGCGACCATGCCCCGGGTTGAAGGCTGCGCCTGACCCCCCTGCTTCCAGGGGGCCCCCGTCCCGCAAAATCGGGTTCGGGGGTCCCCCTTTGTAG
>JAODAL010067644.1:0-17198 GCA_025379985.1 Phyllomedusa bahiana | reverse complement strand
TGGTTTCTGATGCGGTTGAAAGGTTGTATGTTAAGTGCAGTTTTTTTACCAGCTAATTGTTCCCCTAGTTGTGGAGTATGTGAGCTGCTGCTCAGTAATTAGCTGCACCTGATAATTTTTCCCAGGTATTATATAGGCTGGAGCTGCCTGCTACTGGGTTCAATCTAGTCCAGCCACTGAGCTGTGAATATAGCCCAAAAATTTATTGTGTTTTTTGAGTAAGTAATGTCCCATTTTTAATATGATTTTTTCTGTTAACTCCTTAACGACCGCCAACCATCTTTTGACGTCAGGCATTTCAGGTCGTTCGTCTGCAGCGACATCTGTTGGCAGACATTGGAGTTTGCAGCTCTGGGCGCTGCAGCAGCGCTGAGATCAGGGCTGTACTACACAGGCAAACACCGGGGAGCAGGGGGAACCTCCGCTTCCCGGTGCTTTAACCCTTTGATTGCTGCGGATCGTCACCGCAGCGCAATCAAAGGGATTCCCTGCTCTGCCAGGTGATCGGAATGCCCGGTGACCCGATAGAGCCCGGGGAACGTCTGCATAGTCAGCCCTGGGGACCTAGAGTGGCCCCAGGGCTGTCCGTGTAACAAGCCAGTGATCAAGGCAGACTGTAAGCTGTCCTGATCACTCCCTGCGTCAGACTGGCACAGATTATAATGTATTAGCATATTCATATATGCTAATACATTCCTAAGTGTAAAAAAATAAATAAATAACAGTTCTCCCTTCATGGGATTTAAAAAAAAAAAAATTAAAAACATAAAAAGTGTAAAAAAAAGAATAAAAAAATAAATAAAATAAAAATATTTAATACAAAATAAATTGTGCATACATTACACACACACAAAAAACCTACACATATTAGGCATCCACACGACACGTAATAACCTGTAGAATTAATCTAACAAGTTATTAAGTGTGAAATGTGAATGGGGTAAAAAAAATGTAAAAAAAATAAATAAATTGTAATTGAAAAAAAAAATCTGCAATTATTTATAAGTGAACTTAAACAATTCCGCCATAAATTACAACTTGTCTCGAATAAAACGAGGCCTCATCCAACTGCGTCATTGAAAAAAAAGTTACAACTGTTGAAACGCAAGGAGGCAAAATCTACAAAAAATGTTCTGGTCATTAATTACTTTTCAGGCGTTCGGCTTACGGGGTTAAATGAACGTTTTACTGAATATTTTCCAGCAGGACGGGTTATTTTTAGGCAATAGCCGGGGCCAATGAGAGATGTTTAACCTATTCTTATTACCCAAAATATTTAGCATAGAACAATAAGAGCCGATTAGGATGTAATAATCATATCCAATAGCTCCTGAAGCCACGTCAAGATTCACTATCTGCTGGTGACAGACAATAAGTGCAGCAGTGTCACTCGGAGGTGCTGATTACATTATCATGCATTTCTTTTAACAAATTGCATTTAGAAATTTAGACAAAACTAGATTACATCGGTTGATTGATTACAGACGCTTAAAGAGATAATAAGATGAAGAAACCCAGAGGCACGCATTATTGATCACGATTATTATCTGGGCCGGTTTTACATTTTTGTACACGCTGCTGGGGAAGGTTATGCGCTAACCTTGCTCAGGGGGGGCAAATTTGTATTAACTTCACAGCAACCAAACACAAATCGTCAAGTAATTAACCGAAGACAAGAAGCGATATGGATTGCAATGAGCGACTGTGAATACATGAAAACGGCCTCTGACATAGATCTCTGGTAGTTTATAGATTGAAGCCTTGAAACATGCAGATGGGTATAGTACTAATAGACGTGCAGTACAATAAGGCCGTGTTCACACGGCTTATTCAAGCCGTAATTGCGGGCCGGATCCCAACCGCAATACGGCTTGAATAAGGGGCGGGGCCGGGGGAGCTGCTCACCGGCCCCATAGACAATGCATTATTTACGGCGCGTACGTGCCGTAAATAATGTGCATGTCACTTTCTCCCCCCGCGGCGGATTCGCCGAGCGGGGAGAAGCGACGAAATCCACAGTTCTCTATGAGAACTGTGGATTACCGTAGTTACTGGGACGGATTGGAGCCGTACTGCAGTGCAAATCCGGCGCGCAGTATGGCTCCAATCCGTCCCAGAATAAGCCGTGTGAACATGGCCTAAGGGTGCGTTCCCACGGCACAGGACAAATACCGGACGGTTTTTGTCCTGTTTTGCGGCCATCCCCAATGTGTAGCCCTCCCCTTACACATTGAGATGCACATATTTCGTCCGGAAATCGGACGGAAGATTGTGCTATCACAATGTTTTGCGGCCGGACCGTGGGAGGAAAAACCGCCGGACGGAAAACACGTGCATTGGGGACTGCTGCACGGAATTTCCATAGAGCACTATTGTGCTAATTTTCAGCTGGTTTTTCAGGCGGTCTGAAAAACCGCAAACCGGCTGAAAAACGTGCCGAAAAACCGTGCCGTGGGGACATGCCCTGAGAGAAGTACAAAGAATTTGCTAGAAACAGCATGAAGAGAATTTCCTGATACCTATATAAATCTCTCTCTCTTTCTCTCTCTGTAAGACTATGTTCACACGATGTACTGCGGTGCAAACTGTATGAGCCACAGTACATCTTGTGTTTCAGGAGCTCGTGCTTATCAGCCGGCTCCATTGACATTCATTACTCACGGCGCGTATTCGCCGTGAATAATTGACACTTATACTTGACTTATTGTCACTTATCTCCCCGCGAGTACAATACGATCGTATTGTATGAGGGGGGAGAGGAGGTGTAATCCATAGTTCTCTATGAGAACTATAGATTACAGTAATTTCGGTGCGCATCTCGCCCGTATTAGAGCGCAAATACGCGGCAAAATGCGTGCCGAAATTACCCCGTGTGAACATTGTCTAAGAGGTAAGGAACCAAGGGAACCAGGAAGGGACTACAAGATCTACTTCAAAATGGTCACCATAGATAATAAACCAGAACACCAGAAGGGATATGCTTCTATGTTAAAATGATATTATGTACAGGTTTCATAAACTGTGATTCAAGTTTCTTTTTGCTGTCACCCGGTCTTTTATTGAGGGTTTCAGACCCATTTTCACATTTTTGGTCCTGTGTTGTATTATTGTGGTTTCATTGCTATATGGGAAATTGCAAACTTTTTATCTGAATAAGTTATAAACCGTTGATTTTTGAGACGGAGTGCTCCCAGTCTAGTGATATCACCCAGGCATTTAACGTTTCCCTTGGATCTCAGGCTCAGCTCCATAAACACTGATTTTAGTCTTGACCGGGAGGTTAACTTTGTAGATAGTTATATCAAGAACAATATAGTGTCACATTGTGATTCAGGTATATTTAGGGCTTGTCCCCACGGCACGGTTTATCAGCCGGTCTTCAATTTTGAAAACCGGCTACAAACCAGATGACAAACTTTTACATGGACCTTAATGGAAAATCCGTGCAATGGGGGGGATTTTCCGGCCGGTGGTTTTTCAGACCTCCGGCGGTCCGACAAACATATAACATGTTCATTCTTCCGACCAGTTTTCGGACAGAATATGAACATGTCTATGTGAAGGGGGAGGGCTTTTCTCCGCAAACCGCAGACAAAAGTCACATCCCAGCGGCCGTGTGCATGGCCCGAAAACAGTACAAATACCGGTCTGATAAACCGACCGGTATTTGTCCTGTGCCATGTAAACGGCCACTTATATTTACCCCAACACTAGTTGGATGAACCCTGGTCTTGTAATTCCCCAAACCTGAACCCAATTGAGAATATGTGGGAGTCACAGGGTGATAGTGGTGGCTCTATGGACCTACTAACAGTTGTGGGATGCAGTCGGTTCCTTATACCTGTGACTCTACCAGGACCTTATTGGGTCAATCCCAACTTGCCTGGCTGCTGTGTGTGCTACACATGGGGATTACTCTGGCTGGTGGTTAAAATATTGTGACTTGACTATATAAATTTTTTGAAATGATGGTGGATACTTACATTTCTAATAACAAAAAAGGAGTAGTACACTTGTCAAAACTTTGTAGTAGTCATGGGGCGTATCTATGAAGCACTATAAGTTTTTTTAAACCTTTAAAAATTCAATCTTGTTGTATAAGGATCTCATCAGGAGACAGTGTGTCCTACCTTATTACACCAAGGTTCCTATAAGGATTACCTTTTATTACCTTATCTTTCATACTGATAAATATTTTCCTTCTGAAATATGAAGCCACTTAAGCTATAGAAGGTCATTCCTCGTCATTCCTCCTGTCCTGGTGTCATGGACCTATAATTTTTGATGACAAAAATTTTACATATAATGGAAAAAAATTTTTTTTTTTTTTTTTTGTTATCTTTGCATTGTATTTTATTGGATTGGGCACTGTTGGATGACAGGCTTTAACTGCAATTTATTTTTAAATTTCCCTTTTCTTAAAAAAAGTGGGGGTTGACAAAATTTTTGTTCGTTCCAAAGATGCCCAAAAAACACTAGTTCCTTCCGCTAATATTTTTGATTTAGTCTCCTGCCCTTCGCTTTCATACAATAGTAAAAAGCTAGCTCACCCTTCTTCCAAAAGCGCCTCGTCACCACACGACTGGTGCTAGGAATAAACCGGGCGGCTTCCAGTGATTAAAACATGTTCTTAAAAACATCCAGCATTCTCCTGTTCCATAAATAAAACCTCCGTACTTGAGTTCTAGCATAGAAAAGTATAGTTATACTTTGCAAGTGACAGTGCTATGAGTTACAGCGAGACTTTAAACATCACAAAGGTATGGGTAGGTTTCCAATTATAACCGAATGGAACACTACCCCATTGATACACTACGGTAGTATATTGACGTACAAATATCAATAACTGAAAAACATCACCAAGCTATGCAGGGTAGTGCAATCTATGGAAGATGCTCATAAATTGCAAGCAGACCTGGACACACTGAGTGCTTGGGCATCCACTGGGACAAATGGGGTTCAATTTGGAAAATGTAATGAGTTCTGCTCTGGGTAAAATAATTCTACAGGCATCGATATTGCCTAGGGGAGAAAGAACTTGGAGTAATCGCATTGTTGGAGAAAGATCTGGGGCGTTCTTGTAGATCATAGACTACAGAACAGCATGCAGTGTCCAATATCAGCCTGCCTCTAAGGTCAAGTAAATATTGGCGTGTATTAACCCCTTGAAAAAACCGAACTTAGCGTATCCATACGTACAGGTGGTTTGGGGATCACCACCATGGCCGTATGGATACGTCCTGAGGAACGAGCCAACTCTAAAGCAGTGATTCGCGCGATCGCGCCGGTGTCCAGCGTGTATATTACAGCTGACATCCCGCAGCGTCGGCCCCAGACCCCGGATCGCTCCAGGGGGGGCGTTAAACCCCATTTATTATGGTGACGATCTGTCGCAATAACTAATGGAGACGCAGAGGAGTTTCGCTCCGTTCCTGCGTCTCTGTCGGCGGCAGCAACGATCCGTGCAGCTACCTCCCCTCTGAGAACAGCATGGAGGGCAGAGAATCCCTTTCCGGGTTGTCTGTGACGTCACATCCCCCTTTCCCCGGGTGGGCATGCCCGGCTCTTTACTGAAAATTTCATAGCCCAGTCATAAAAACAAGCTATGCACTGATTCCTTTTGAATAAAAAGCCCTAAAGATCTCTCTTTCAAACCCCCCTTTGGGGAAAAAAAAAAAAAAAATAAAAATGTGAAAAAAGGGAAAAAAAATTTAAAAAAAAAAATGAAAAACAAGTAAAACACAAACCCCGAAAAAATAAAATAAAAATAGTACACCCCCCCTTTTTCCCCCCCTTACAAATGCCAATTGCCCCAAAAAAAAAAAAAAAAAAAAAAAAAAAAAGTAAAAAAACCCAAATTTGGTATCGCCGCGTCGTAAGACCTGCCCTAAAAAATCTTCATGTTAATTAACCCGTACGTGAACGCCGTAAAAAAAAAAAAAAAAAATCACAGAATTAAGATTATTTTTTCACCGCAGCACATAAAATGGAATATAAAAGCGATCAAAAACTCCTAGAAAAACGCCAAGTTTCCCAAATTTAAAAAAACTCGTTCATCCCCCAAAAAAAAAAAAAAAGTCCTTAACACCTCTGTATACGGAAAAAAAAAAAAAAAAAAAAAAAAAATTTATGGGTCTCAGAAGATAGCGATGCAAAATATTTTTTACACACTAAAAACATTTTTTTTTTTTTTTTTTTTTTAAAGAGCTTCAACAAAAAAAAAAAAATATAAAAATGGGGTATCGCCATAATTTTAGTGACTGAAAGAGTAAAAAGCAAATTTATCAGGGATACTGAAAACGGTGAGCCCTTTTTTTTTTAAAAATAAAAATAAAAACACTACTAGGAGCAGTATTTTCTTCCCCTTTGGGCCCCCAAAAAAAAGGGTTTTAAAAAAAAAAGCGATCAAAAAGCCTTTCCCCCCAAAAATGATACTAAAAAAAACTAACTCATTGAAAAAAAAAAAAACAAGTCCCTCACAGCTCCAACACAGAAAATTTTTTTAAAAGTTATGGGCCTCAGACTATGGCGATGCAAAAAGTATTTTTTCCGGGTTGAAATTAAAAGTGTTTTTATTGTATAAAAGCAGTAAAAAAAAAAATTTATACAAATTGGGGTATGGGTGTAACGTATTACCGGCTAGTAAAGTTTACCATGCATATATACCCGTACAGTGACCCTATAAAAAAATAAAAAAAAAAAAACACTGCGTTTTTTGTTCAAAAATCTCAAAAAAAATTTAATAAAAAGGAAAAAATCATATCCCCCATAATGGAACCAATAAAAACTTCAACTCATCCCCAAAAAAAAAAGCCCATACACGCTCGCACACACAAAATAAAAAAGTTATGGCTGTCAGAATAGGACAACATAAAAACGCAATTTTTTATAAATATTTCTACTTTTGAAAAGTAAAAAAAAAAAAAAACAGAAAAAACATAAAAATCTATTCTTTTGTAATTTTTACCGACCCCCATAGTAAAGTTATCACATCATTTACACTGCACGGCGAACGCTGTAAAAATTTGAAACTCAAAAAACAATGACCGAACTGCTTTTTCCCCCCCCCTTTTTCATTCCCCCAATGCTAAAAAAAAATATGGAACACCTGGCATCCAAAAAATCCCAAACAAAACCCCCCTAGATGAGATCCTGAGGGTTTTGAACCCAAAAGGGGGCGACTTCTTGGAAGGTTTCGCCTGTTCTGCTACTTTGGGGGTTTGCAAATGCCCCATGGCCCCACCAAAAATCTGCGTTAAAAAAACCCAAATAGCGCTCCCTCCCTTATACCCCTGCCGCCCCAAACAGCAGTTTACCCCACTGTAGGGTATTGCTGAAACTTGGAAAAAATTGCTTAACAAAGTTTTAGGGTTTTTTTTTTCCAGGTTTCCCTTGTAATATGAAACATTTTAAGCAAAATTAAGATTATTAAAAAAAAAAAATTTTTTTTTTTTTTAATTTTTCACAGCCTTATGCAAAAAAAATTTGTGAATCACTTGGGGTCTAAACTCAATCACCCTGGATTATTCATTAAGGGGTGTAGTTTCCAAAATATGCGGCCCTATTTGGGGTGTTTTATTAAGTTTTAGCCCCTTAGGGTGCCCCCAAACCTGAAATGGCGCCAAAATAAAATCGTATTGAAAATGAGACCCCAAGATAGTAGGGGCCCTCCTATTCTGGGGCTTTTTTGGGTGACCAAATAAAGCACTAGGGGGCCCCCAAAAGGGATACTCTAAAAAAAAGGGGAGACCTGGGGGAATTGATTTAAGTTGCATTTACCTAGTCCATTTACCGTATTTCGGAATAATGGGGTAAATATTTTAAAACAAACTGCAAAAAAAGGAAAAAATTTTTAAAATTTCACCCCCCTTTGCTTTTAATTTCGTGAAAAAACTGAAAGGTTTAATCAAACTTCCTAAATAGTGTTTTTAAATACGTAAGGGGTCTAGTTTTTTCAGATGGCACACTTTTGGGGTATCTAACATGCAGGGGCCCCTCAAAGCCACGTCAGAACTGGACTGGTCCTAAAAAAAGTATATTGCAAATTTTTTTGAAAAAAAGTGAGAAAAAATTTCTACTAAATTTCAAGCCCTCTAATTTTGTAAAAAAAAAAAAGACTTTAAAAAAAATATGCCAACCTATAGGGACATATTTAGATGCAGTTTAAACTATTTTGTGGGAAAAAAAATTTTCTGTCTTTTTTCACGCAGAAATTTTTTCAAAAATTTCAAAAAAGCAATTTTTTTCCCAAATTTTATGAAAATTTTTATATTTTTTTCACAAACAAACAAGGATTTTATGGGATAAAAAATTTCTTTCTAACTTAAGCACAATGTTCACAAAAACAATCTCGAAACACATGAATAGGTAAAAGTGTCAAAAAGATTTCTCACAATAAATTGGGGACACTCAGATTTCAAAAAATAGGGCTGGTTTAGGGAAGTCAAAAAAGGCTGGGGCTTTTTTTGGGGTTTTTTTTAAAAAAGGGCCCGCACTCGCAGGCAAGGATGAAATTTTACCGCTGTAAAAGCATTGGGGCGACCTCCTTAAATATCGTTCAGTTTTTTGGGCCCAGTTTATAGAAAGATGTAATGGAGCTAGAGAGAGTGCAAAAACGAGCAACCAAACTTATAGCTAGAGAGAGTGCAAAGAGACAACCAAAAAATTTTAAAGAATGAGCATCTTATTGTGAGGAAGGTTTTGTAAATTGAACTTCTTTATTTGAGAAAAACGGCTTGGGGACATGATTAATTTATATAAAATATATAATGGTCCCTACAAAAAGTATGAGGAAAAAAAATTTTTTTTTTCATGAAAGCCCCCTCAAAAAAGACAAGGGGACATTCCCTTCGTCTAGAGAGAAAGGGGTTTAATTCCGAGGAAAAAGTGTTTTTTCACTGTAAGAACTGTAAATCGTGGAAAAGCCCCCTGAGAGCTGGTCACAACAATTGAGTCTGTAATAAGCTATGCCCTCCTGCGCGATTTGCCCGATAGCGGCATTAAAAATACTCACAAATTAAAAGTTTTGTGCCGCGGATTTGCACAAAAAGTGACACTGCATATCATTAGAAAGTGTTTTGTAATGCCCCTTTTTCGAAAGCACATCGTGCACGGAGGCCAAGCTTTTTCATTTCAATTTAAAAGAAATGCACCTAACACTCAGTAAAATGTGAAATGCGCCTAAAACCCTATACCTTTTTTAATGATGTGCTATGACCCAATGCCATTTTTTTATGGAGGCGGACAGCGCATCATTTTTAGCGCATTATGTTTACTATTATTATTATTTATTTTAAAGCGCCATTATTCCCGGGCGGGTGTCCCCTTCGAGGGGGTTACATACATTTCTATGCAGGCTACCTGACGCCGACTTTTATAGGGGTTGGATTTTCTGGCATACTTTACACTTATTTAATGCGCCTAAAAAACTGACATAGCACTGGCAATTTTCGGACATCTCGCCCTTATTTTCCAAAAGCAGAAAGAGATTATGAATCCAGACACATTTTGCATGGGTTGCAATTCAAATCACCCATATACTATAAAATAAAACTACTCTAAAAATAAAAAAAGCCAGAAAAATAAATAAAAATGATACAAAGATTGATTTCTTAAAATACCATAAAAAACAAGTTGTTATATGGTGACATCATCAGTGTGCTTGGTATCTTTACTGAGCTACATTGATTGTCTGGAGATACTTTAGGCTTCTTCAGAAAAAAATACCTCTATACATACAGATCGTATTGAACCTGCCATAGTTTCTATCTTCCATATGGAGACACAGGCAAGGCCCTATGGATTTCCACGTTAGCCTACTCTAACAAAAAACATCCCTAAACGTTTTTTTTTTGTTAGAGTAAGGGAAAGTTTATTGAAGGGTTAGGTTCCTGACAGGTACGCCCTTTTCAGGGCGTGGGCCCTCTATTTTTGAGGAGGGTATTTTAGTTGCTGTAGGGCATAGGTGTCAAACTGCGGCCCTCCAGCTGTTGGGAAACTACAACTCCCATCATGTATTTATATAATCTATAACAGTGGGCATGATGGGAGTTGTAGTTTCCTAACAGCTGGAGGACCGCAGTTTGACACCCCTGCTGTAGGATGTTAAAAGGAGCCTCCCTTGCCCCTATTCTAGCATATTCCTCTCCTCGTTTGGTATTGGACCTTTTTTTTGTTATATTCGATAGGGTTTCCCAGATTTTATCAAAATTTATTAAACGTTAAGTTTTAATACACGTAATTTTCTATTATTTTTCACATGTATATTCAGGGTACTGGCTATAATTTAGGTTCCCTTATCTTTGAGGTTTTTCTACTATTCTTCTGGACAGTCATTTTCAGGGGCCCTTACTCAGATTTTTAGTTTGCAAGCTGGTAACTCTCTAGGACTAGTTGTGGTTTTGCAGAATCCTATACGGCATTTAGTACAAAGGGATTGTGTTCTACTATAACTCCCTATCACTCCTGGCCTTATCTTGCGTGTCACGTCATTTAACCAATGCAATCTATAATTACTGGGCTAATATTTTTCTAGTCTGTGTTTAACTGCGTAATATGAATTGTTTTCAACTAAAATAAATGAGATGTGAATGTGGTTTTTAACTGGCTGCTCATTGCCCATTAAGACTAATTACTTCACATTAGCTGAATAAAATAGCAATCAATGTGTTAAAATGAAGAGACTAATATCCCCTGTGTGTAGTTTGTCTTCTAGCATTATAGCATGACTGCAGAATTTAGACACATCCTAAATATATGCTTTAGTTGTCTTGGGTCAACACAACGTAGAAATAAATAAATTATATATATATATATATAAAAGATGACGATGATATTCCAGTGGATTCGCAGCATCATGGGGAGCTGGTTGGAGATACAGTAATCCCTCAAGATACAATGGTCTCAGATACAATCATTCCACTATACACTGGCATCAGAATATAGCATTTCCACTATACAGTGGTCTTTCCTGAGACATTGTATCTTGTAGCCACACTCACCATAAAGTCTATGGATATGTAATTAGTGGAAATTCCAACCAATTATCATCAACATTAACATTATCATCAACAGTAAAATGTGATACTACTTGTCCTGTACTGCTCTTACATGTATTAGTGAGGTGCATGCCGTGATTGGTGGTCTATAGCTCCTCTCTACAGTACAGTGCGGTACTACATGTCCTGTACTGCTCTTACATGTATTAGTGGGTGCATGCAGTGATTGACGGTCTATAGCGCCTCTCTACAGTACAGTGTGGTACTACATGTCCTGTACTGCTGTTACATGTATTAGTGAGGTGCATGCAGTGATTGGTGGTCTATAGCGCCTCTCTATAGTACAGTGCGGTACTACATATCCTGTACTACTCTTAGGCCATGTTCACACGGCTTAAAATGGGCCGTATTTCGGTCCGTAATTACGCGCCGAAGTGCGCCAATTACGGGCCGAAAACGGCCCATTCATTACGGTAATTCACAGTTCTCATAGAGAACTATGGATTACGTCTCCTCTCCCCGCCCGCGAATTCGCCGGGCGGGAGATAATTCACCTGTCACTTTCTAGCGGCGTATACGCGCCGCTAGCAGTGATAGTCTATGGCCGGCGAAGTGCCGGACCCCTGCTTACTCCCCCGCTCCCGCCCGCCCCGCCCCGTCCACACGGCGTAATTGCGGGGCGTAATTACGTCCCGCAATTAAGCCGTGTGAACATGGCCTTACATGTATTAGTGAGGTGCATGCAGTGATTGGCGGTCTATAGCGCCTCTCTACAGTACAGTGCGGTACTACATGTCCTGTACTGCTCTTACATGTATTAGTGAGGTGCATGCAGTGATTGGCGGTCTATAGCACCTCTCTACAGTACAGTGTGGTACTACATGTCCTGTATTGCTCTTACATGTATTAGTGAGGTGCATGCAATGATTGGCGGTCTATAGACCTCTCTACAGTACAGTGCGGTACTACATGTCCTGTACTGCTCTTACATGTATTAGTGAGGTGCATGCAGTGATTGGTGGTCTATAGCACCTCTCTACAGTACAGTGCGGTACTACATGTCCTGTACTGCTCTTACATGTATTAGTGAGGTGCATGCAGTGATTGGCGGTCTATAGTGCCTCTCTACAGTACAGTGCGGTACTACATGTCCTGTACTGCTCTTACATGTATTAGTGAGGTGCATGCAGTGATTGGCAGTCTATAGCGCCTCTCTACAGTACAGTGCGGTACTACATGCCTTTTACTGCTCTTACATGTATTAGTGAGGTGCATGCAGTGATTGGTGGTCTATAGTGCCTCTCTACAGTACAGTGCGGTACTACATGTCCTGTACTGCTCTTACATGTATTAGTGAGGTGCATGCAGTGATTGGTGGTCTATAGCGCCTCTACAGTACAGTGCGGTACTACATGTCCTGTACTGCTCTTACATGTATTAGTGAGGTACATGCAGTGATTGGCGGTCTATAGCACCTCTCTACAGTACAGTGTGGTACTACCTGTCCTGTACTGCTCTTACATGTATGAGTGAGGTGCATGCAGTGATCTGTGGTCTATAGCCCCTCTCTACAGTACAGAGCCGTACTACATCAACTGTACTGCTCTTACATGTATTAGTGAGGTGCATGCAGTGATTGGTGGTCTATAGCTCCTCTCTACAGTACAGTGCGGTACTACATGTCCTGTACTGCTCTTACATGTATTAGTGAGGTGCATGCAGTGATTTGTGGTCTATAGCGCCTCTCTACAGTACAGTGTGGTACTACATGTCCATTACTGCTCTTACATGTATTAGTGAGAGGCATGCAGTGATTGGTGGTCTATAGCGCCTCTCTACAGTACAGTGTGGTACTACCTGTCCTGTACTGCTCTTACATGTATGAGTGAGGTGCATGCAGTGATCTGTGGTCTATAGCACTTCTCTACAGTACAGCGCGGTACTACATGTCCTGTACTGCTCTTTACATGTATTAGTGAGGTACATGCAGTGATTGGCGGTCTGTAGCGCCTCTCTACAGTACAGTGTGGTACTACATGTCCTGTACTGCTCTTTACATGTATTAGTGAGGTACATGCAGTGATTGGTGGTCTACAGAGCCTTTCTACAGTACAGTGTAGTACTACATGTCCTGTACTGCTCTTACATGTATTAGACCTATGATTTTATCAAACAATGGTCAGCTAAGAACCAACTAATATTACCTGTTTAAGGACTATCATAAAAGAACAGAACTTTCTTCATGTTCTATCAGAAGTATTTATAGAGAGGTGAACAGCTACTAGACGTGCAGCCATAAAGGTCAAACTAGGTCCTAAATCCTGAGGATGCCGAGTATATGACAATAGATGCCTATTATATGAGAGTAGAGGGTTCCTGGCTCAATTATTCATGAAGGTTTCAGAAGCTTCACTGCTTTGACTGATTAAGCTATACCCAGCAGTGACAGCTATTTCACTTTTAAGACCCATCAACAATACTCAATGGAGCTATCGAAATTGGTCGACCAAATGTTGACTAAGCCAATTCCCATTCAGAATTTTTTTTAAAGGTTATTAAAAGCATAAAGGTGTTTGAAAAATAATAAAAATTTAAAAAGTGACATCAAAGGGCCCCCGATCATGGAGAGTATATTGGCCCCTTTTTGTATGGCCCCTTTTTGTATAGAATAAGAGCTAGGACTGTTGTCGTGCCACCTACTGAATGTAGGGTTCCTCAATTCACACCCAATTTGCAATGTTAATGGGATTAGAGCCAACCAGTTACTCATCTGTAGACCACAGTTTCGGGGTGTTGCCCCTTTTCAGTGCAGCGCAGATTCTGATTGGTTAGGAGAATAACTCTAGGCATAGCTCAAAAGGGGTAATATTCCTCACTAGGGAGAGGCACCATGTAGGTGTGTGAATATTTAAACACCATTAGTTGCTTCACTGACATATATATTCATAAGGGTTCATGGAAAATGATTTAGGACTTTTCAGCACCTCCTATTCGATGTAGTGTTCAACATCTGACTCTGAGGGAAAACTGTTTAGGTCTAAAACTCACTTTTTTGCCCATAGTAACCTATGGTCAAAAAAGTGAGTTTTAGACCTAAAAAGGTTCATACATGTGGCTCTGTGCCTTGCAATGTGAATGGGATTAGAGCCAGCCAGGTATTCATCTGCAGACAGCTGGAGGAGGTGGTGTTTGCCCCTCATCAGTGCAGAGCAGAATACTAGTCAGCTGGGTGAGAGGCTCTGGGGTAGCTCAAACGGGGTATTGTTCCTCACTATGGCGAGGCACCACGTAGATCATTAGTACATATGGGATTGTAAACTTCCTTTAATAATAGTAATACAGGCAGTCCCCAACTTACACCGTCCCCTAGTTACAAATGGAGATTTAGGAGGCATGCTGGCACTTGTAGTTCCATGTTCCACAGCAGATAGTAGCTGTGGAATGACAAGTTCCAGCATGCCACAGCAGCACATGAGGTGAAAATGAGGGGAATTCTTCTTAACAGGGTCACAGACAGCAAAACAAATGTAAAACCCTTTTCTGCACTATCCCCCCCAAAAAAAAAAAAACCTTCTGTGCTGGAGTTACATATAATAAATCGACCTGTTCCGACTTACATACAAATTCAACTTAAGAACAAACCTACAGTCCCTATCCCGTCCGTAACCTGGGGACTGCCTGTAGTTATTATTTATTGTTGTATTTTTTCTGGATTATTAAATTTTGTTTTTCCCTTCTCAGTACTTCTAAAACCAAAGAACGGAGTTTTTCTGCAGCCAAGGACATATACCATCAGGCATACAAAAAGCATAGGTTCCATGGTTAAAGCCATTCGCCGTGCATCACCGGCCGCAGCACAGCTGTTCTCTCTGTAGCATTACATATCTATGGCTGATCTCCTACAAAGAGAAAATCATTCATGGTTCTATGGAATGTAATCTCTCAGTTTTGTTTTATAGGTGCACTCCATCTAGTGGAAGAATATGAGAACTCACACGGCAACGAATCCCAGGGAATTTTGCAGCACGCATTCCTTGCTAGTATAGCCTTGCATAGGAGTCTTTACGTAGTAAATCAGACAATAAACTATAAACTCATATTATAAATTCACAGGTCATATAAAATACCATATTTTTTAACCCTTGATGGACTAGAACATCCTGGTGTTGATAAGGGGCTATGTAGCGGTGCAATCCCGCTATATAGGTGGCGGGTGCCTGCTGCTAATTGCATCTGAAAACCGCCAGTAACAGTACGGAATGGAGTCGGCTCCTTTACGCGCCGTTACCCTGCATCGATCACGGCCGCAGTGTCTAAGGCTATGTTCACACAGCGTAATTGCGGCGGGTGATTTGGGAGTCGCGCTGACACGCGTGTACTCCCGCAGTGCAGGGGGGGGGGGTGGGGTGGCAGCAACTCGCCGGCCCCATTGACATTCATTACTCGCGGCGCGTATTTGCCGCTAGTAATTGACATGTCACTTATCTCCCCGCGCGTACAATACGATCGCATTGTATGAGCGGGGAGAGGAGGCGTAATCCATAGTTCCATATGAAAACTATGGATTACCGTAATTTCGAGCGTATTAGAGCGCAAATACGCGGTGAAATACATGCCGAAATTAGCCCGTGTGAACATACCCTAAGTGAATGAGAAACAGTGCCATGCACCGTTTCTCATTCCAATCTGGACCCCCCGCTGCAAGATTGCTGGGTCCTGACCGGATTTACATGGTGGTGTAAGTCTTGCGAAGACTTCCATCACTCCCATCTTTAATTTTTTTTACTTCCTGCCCTGACGGGAAAAGGTTAGTAAAAAATCGCCATCTTTTTGTAAAAATCTATTTTTTTTATACTTTGCAATTTTGCTTTAAATTAAAAGGAAAAAACCGGGTTTCACATAGTTTATGCCCCATTGCGGGAGGGCCCAGCAGAAGCCAGTGTCAGGCCTGCTGTTTCCAGCGTTTGTGCCCCTTTTAATTTTTTAAAGATGCGGGATTTTTTTGGGAAAATTTTAAAAAAGGGGTTTGTTTTCCATTTAAATTGATTTTCATCCCTCAGTCCGGGTTTTTTTTTGGTTTAATTTGAATTCAGTGGGGCCGGTTTGGTTTAAATGGCTACTACTAGGTCCCAGTTGAAACCCAGGTTTTGGAAAAGGGGAACCAAAATGGCAGCCAAATTCAGGGGGGGAGTTTCAAACAGTCTGTAAGCTTTACCCCAGTGCTGGTTTTCCCTATCATGAGCGATTTTGAAAACAGGTCTGTGGGGTTTTATAGCAACCAGGGTTGGGAAAGCCAATAAGGGAGAGACTGGAAACAGGACTGTTAGCTATAGCAAACCGTGCGGGCCCACCCAAATTCGGGAAAGAGATTGAAACAGGTCTTTTAGCTATAGCAGCCGATGTTTAGCAGCCAAATCAGGAGAGATCTTACGGGGGTCTGCAGTTTATAGAAAACCAGCACTGGCAGCCTACCCAAGGAGGGGATTCACTTTTTCCTTGTAGCTTTTGAAAACCAGGGGCTGGCACCCCTATCAGGAGAAAATTGAAAAGGTCTTTTTAGTTTAATAGAAAACCACGGGGGCTAAAGCCCCCATACAAGGGGGGAAAATCTCAAAATGGGTGGACACTTTTAATGGACCCTTTATTGCAAAGTGACTTTTTTTTTTTTCCCCAAGACTTTAACAAAAAAAAAAAACAGCAATCCTGCATTGAGAAAAACCCCCTTTAGTGCTAAAAAATTGATTTTTTTTCAGCTGGGGAAAAAATTTCTTTTAAAAAGAGTCTTTTTTTTCATCCCCCCGCCCACATTTTAGGCTAGTTCCGCCCCCCTCCCAAACTGCTAAACCTTTTTACTTTGTTTTAGGTAAAAAAAACATGTAAATTTAACTGCCAGGGGGGGGGGGCTTACATTGGGTGGGCGGAGTTTGAAACCTGTCATGAAAAAAATTTGGAAATTAAAAATGCCAAAAATTTTAAAATCATGGGCCTTAGTAAAAAAAAAAATCTTTTTTTTCTTAAATTTTTTGGGGTTTCGTGCTGGATCATAAAACCTTTTGGGCCCCAAAAATTTATGGATAAACACGTCATATACCCCAAAAGGTTTGGGAACGTCTTTAAAAAAAAAATTAAAAAAAATTTAAAAAAAAAAAAAAAAAATTTTTTTTTAAAAAAAAAATTTTAAAAAGGGGGAAAAAAAATTTT
>JAODAL010067643.1:0-17199 GCA_025379985.1 Phyllomedusa bahiana | reverse complement strand
CCCTTGCAGACTTTGGGGCATTTCCCCTGCTGAAAGGGCTGCTAATGGAGGCGGGGAAAAGGGTTTGCCGCAGGCAGGGAAAAATCATTGTCTGACCCGGAAAGCTCTGGCTGTGCGCGGCTCTCAGCAGCTGCTGGGGATGACTCACCCCTCTGTGCTAGCGATGCAGGAGCAGCGTCACAGTCCCGGGTCTCAGGCACAGCAGCAGGAGGTCGGGCGCCCGGAGTCTCCACATCCGGGAGCAGTGTGAGGTGTGGGGTTTGTTTAGTGACGAGTCCCTCGCCGCCTCGGGGAGGGTGGGGAAGATTGCACTTCCCTCCGCTGCATATCGCCGTCCGAGGATCGGGAGAGAGATGGTGTGCAGTGTCGGCCATCTTGTGTGTCCATGCGGCCGAGTGCTGGGAGTGAGGTTGCCGGCTTGACCGGCGGAAAGAAGGTCCCGATTTCGCCCTGGGCAGAGCTGGGGTGCTGGGAGCCCCTGGGCTTCTGTTTCTTGGCAGTTTTTCCCCATTTCTGATTGTTGTGGATCCCTGGAAGGGCCGACGGACGAGAGGAGCTCAGCAATGTGCTTCCTCACACGGCCATTGCTAAGCCACGCCCCCCTCTTTTTTGTATTTTTACTGTATTTTGAACTGTCCTGCCTTTGATTTTGATTGGTCTATATTTCTCCATAGGTTTTAATGGGTCACTGTCGCTCCTATTCTAATTGGTCAATACTCCTCCATAGCTTATAATGGGTCACTGTCGCTCCTATTCTGATTGGCTGGTTTATGCCGACCAATGAGAAGAGCTTAAACAATTAAATTTAAACTGTATTTCCCGGAAATTCTCTATATCGCAATTCCTGATGTAGCGCCGGTCTCGGGGGACAAATGCGTTTTTTCGGATTTAATTGTTTATGTTTATAGAAGGTTTAAGCTCTTTTTCAATAATTATTTTAAAACTTAATAAAAAGGATTTTTTTATCATACTCCATGCCACGGCGCTGAAAGACGAGATTTCATTGCCCCGATCTCTCCATTGACTACAATGGGACAAGTAGCTCGCGCTCTGATTGGCCGAGATAGCCAAGCTATTTTGGAAAGTGATTTTATCTATGCATTTTTTTAGTAGGTTTGAGCTCTTTTTCTGATAATGTTTGATGCCTTTATAAAGGCGATTTTTTGATTCATACTCCACACGGACATCTTTAATGATTTCTCACTGCTTTCCAGCCTGTCTCGAATCGGAATACATGTGAGGCGCAGTCCCGCACTGCGCCTAAGTCCCGCACTGCGTCCCACACACTGGCGAGGCGCAGCGGACTTTTCCCCGCATGTATGAGCGCTCCTCCTCTGACGGCGAATATTAGGCGCAGCCCCGCACTGCGCCTATGTCCCCGCACTGCGAGGCGAGGCGGACTTTACATGATATGTATGAGCGCACTACCTCAGGCGGCGAATCTTAGGCGCAGAGCCGCACTGCGCCTAAGTCCCGCAATGCGCCTCACACACTGGCGAGGCGTGGCAGACTTTACATGAAATGTATGAGCGCGCCCCGGCTCCGACATAAATCAAGTGCAGATTTCACCGAAAAACTGGCGAAAAGGTGCGCTCCGACGTGGCGAGCTTCATACATGTGGCCCTATATATCCACCTACTGGGGGAGATATAACTTACTGGGAGACCCTATTGCCTATACTGGGGGACATATAACTTACTGGGGGACCATATTACCTATCCTGGGGGGAATATAACTTACTGAAATGTGAAGTCGCTTACAGTTGTTTAGCCAGATGTTAAGGGTAGATATACAGCCCCCTGTAGGTTGTTAGGTATATATGACCCCTTTAGGTAGATAGGCCCCTGTAAATAAGTAGGTATATATGCCTCCTGTAGCTAGTGTAGGAAGACACAAGGGACTATCATGGACAGACTATATGTGTTACAGATCTGCCTGAATTCGGTGAGGTAAAGACCCATTATTTCTACTGTCAGCGGCAGTAGCCCACTGACACATTTATATTATTAGTATGGTTGCAATGTTGTTATTCGGGTTGGATTTTTTAGAAGTCAAAAGAGTTGGGTGGGATGACTGCTTCCACATTCCAGGCCAGGGCTTACTAGGCCTATAAAAGACCAGCAGGCTCAGGGTAGAGAGGTGTGTTTCCCTATCTGACCGAACTGCTCAGTGGAGCAAGAGTTTGTGTGAGAGCAAGAGCTGGGCCTTACACTCCCTGAAGTCTGAGACCTGCATGCGGTGCCCTAACCCTTGTCATTTGTTTTCCTGTTTTGTGGATCATACCAATAGTTTGTGGTGATTCATCTTGGAAAGACTGCTATCATTTGAGTTAATCCCTACTATTGGTGTCTCGGATGTGGGCAGAATCCTGTAATAAAAGACTGCATCACCTGGGTTAAGACGGGTATAATGGAGGGGCTGCTGAAGCACCTGGTGCAGGCTAGCATCCAACAGCAACAAGCCCATGCTAAGTCTGTACGATCGCAGCAGGAGACCAACCAGCTCCTCATCAGGCAGATTGCCATAATGGAAAAAGCTATCAGCTATCCGGGTGAAGGAGACCCCAGCGCACCCAGCCAGGAGGATGGTCAGCATGAAAAGGTTACGAAATGCCCTGCAGAAGATGACCCCAGAGGATGACATGGAAGCCTTCCGTACCGTCTTTCAGTGTGTCGCCGAACGAGAGAGACTACCAACTGCGCAATGGGCAGAGGTACTGGCCCTGTTCCCCACAGGATGCCAGGGAGTACCCCAAACTAAAGTCAGATGTCCTGGCACACCTGGGCGTGACAGTCACAGTCCATGCTCAGAGAGTGCACCAGTGGGGATACAGGAGGGACAAGCCCCCAAAGTCCCAAGTGTTTGATCTCCAGCACCTCGTCCAGAAATGGCTGCAGCCGGATGCTGTTCCCCAGCCCAGATGGTGAAGAGGGTTGTGATGGACTACTTTGTGCACGCTCTTCCCAAGCCAGTACAGTGCTGGGTGGCGCAGAGAAACCCCCAGATAAGGGATGACTTGGTTCAGTAGCATTGTGAACTGCTGTTTAGAACCTCAATCACTAATGTCGCTCTAACAGGCTCAGCTAGGAATAGCAGACCAAGTGTTCTTGCAAGTTCTGAATTCCTTCTATGTTTTTCTCCTCAAACTTCTGGTACTCAATTGTTTTTCTTGCAAACCTTCCCCTGATGGGTCGCAGGTCTGGATATTGCATTTGAGGTCAAGGAAATCCTTTATGTCAAATACCCCAGAGGCAAGCTCTTTTATCTTTTTGTCCTGTAGCGCTGTTTTCATGCCCGGATTGGCTCACAGAGGAACACGGAAAACCTCTGGTCGGCCCCTGAGCATGACAGGTGTGGAGTTTCTTTTAAACTGCATATACATCCTTGGGAGTGGCAGAAAGGCAGAGATAGAGGCAAATAGCAAGAGGCAGAGTATAAGAAGCAAGTATAGTAGCTGTGGGGTGGGCCCCAGAATCAACTCCATTGGTGGGCCCCAGAATCAACTCCACAAATAGGCAACCAGGATGAAATTACAAGGGTGTGACCAAGGCAGCTCAGTCCAATTCTGGCTGTCGTCTTGTGGACAGATCTTGGAAGCAGGCTGGAAATAATGATGCTGCTGTTCTGACTGATAAGTTTCACTGTTTTCATGGACATATGAACAGAAAGAGAGTTTGTAAAGCACTGTTGTATGGAGTTGGAGTTATACTTGTGTTGGAACTGTGAAGCACAGTAGGTTGCCATGGGAGACAAGGATAGGAGGTTTTCTGTTATGGCAAGGGAACAGGCAATTTGGGGCCTGTGTATGTGTTGGGTTGCTATGGGAGACTGGATAGTTGGATGGCCTGGTTATAGCAGGAAAAGGGTTAACGGTTCAGAATTAGTGACAGGCAGGGTTAACCTATGTTTGAAGTAAGGAAAAGCTGGGCAGTCAATCAGTGAGGGGTGGAGGTGGGCTGACGAATCTGCAGTTGGTGACATTTAGGCTATGTCTCTACTGCACACAAAAATGCTGAAAAAAACGACTGAAAAGTGGTCCCATAGACTTTAACTGTAAAAACGTTCTGTTGTCTCCACAAAATGATTTTTATCTGCTTGTTTTTTTTCTGGTCTTTTTTTGAAACATGTTGCCAGAACAGGGCAGAAAATTTACTATTGGAGTCTATGTAAAGCGCCGGACATTTTTTGTCACGTTTTTCAGTGCTTTTTTTTGCAGAAATTCATAGCAATTATAATACTTTGACGTTTTTTCAGCAGCTTTTGACAGACAGAGGACAAAAAACTCAGTTTTATGAACGTTTTTAGGGTTTGTTTTTCAGTGAAATTTTTGTCCAATGCCATGTAGACCTAGCCTTAGAGTTGTCAGTTGGGAGTCAGTCAGAGGAGAGGATACAGTGACAGGAGAGAGAGAAGTGTGCCCCTCACAGCTGCAGTAGCCATGAGGGGTGGAAGATATTATTGGCTGTCATTCGAGAGAGTAGAAAACTTGTATATAGTTGCAATTTGTTAAAAGCAGAAAAAATACAGGAGAGGCCGGTTAGAGGTCCCCACTCTAGAGTCAGTGAGTGTCCGGAGGATGCAATTCTTTTAAAGACGGACCCGAGCTGCACTATGGAAACACGCAGCGACGATCTCTCATGTGAACGCCTCTGCGTCTTCCTCATTGCCCGCAGTGATAAACTCACTGCTAATTGTTTAGATCCATCTCTGGGTCCGTCCTGTCGGTCCCCGAGACGGATCTAAAAAGCGCTTGTAACACGGAGTGAAAACTCCGTGTGAACAAGCCCTAAAAGTCTCAGCACTCCCAGAACAGTTGTCGCATCAATTGATTATTGTCAGTGCACTACACGTCTCAAACATTGCTCAAACAATACTCTTAGTAAACCAGAAGTCGTTGAAGAGGGTGTTCGAGCCAGATAGGATGCACAATCTGTATTGTGGAGAGTGGGTAAGCTTCAGCAAGATGCCGGGCCCGAAAGGGTGCTTGGCCGCTGTGGTGGAGCACTTTCCCCCAGAACCGTATGTGCCAGAAGAGTTCTGGGAGGAGCAGGAGATTCCCGTGGAGACTCCAGTAGGGATACCTGTCCCACCTGGAGCAAGGGATGAGGTAGAGGAAGAGAGCGGTCTCCCACTTCAGAGCTCACAGTGAATTTATCCGCTCCATTGTCTGTCGTCTCCACTCAAATGGTGGCCATAGTGACCGCTACTCCATATACCTCATCCTCCTGGATGTTACCAGAAAAGGAATGTCCCAAGTTGGAAGGAGTGTTGGGAGGACGTATAGCCTGGGGGCCCCACCAGGGGGAATTTTTTGTACTTTTTAAAAAAGGCCCCATGAGCTCCTGGGAAAACTTCGGGAAGGGGGGCGGGGACCATCAGCTAGTGGAAGACCATGAAAAAACTCCCCCAACAGGCCGGGGCTTTTTTTGGCCCATCTGGCCCAAAAGCCAAGGGGACAGTGAGTTTTTTGGAGTGCCTGGAGTTTTCAGCACCCTTTCCGGGAAATGTTTATTTTGACACATTGAGGGGGGGGGTAAAGGGGACTGGTTGTAGGTATGGCGAAAAACTTTTTCCAGGTTTTCAACGATTTCAAAATTGTTATATTATTACTTTTTTTACACTGTCACGCTCTCACTTCTCTGCCACAGATGCTGCCATGTCTGACTCTCTCTTTGCGCCAGGGGCCCTTCAACCCTTGTTTCTACCCCGGGGCATTTAACCCCAGAACTGAATTAACCTCCCTAAAGGCCCGGACGGGCCCATAGGGAAAAACAGGCATTTGGCCCGGCGGGCCTTTGGGGGGGCCGGGGGCCCGGGAGGGCCGGCTGGGGATGCCCGCCGAGGGGACGGTGTTCACCCCCGGGCGGGCCCCGAGTCCGGCCCCGGACCCTGTGGGCGCAAAACGGGGGCCGTAATGTGCATCGGCGACCGGACCACTGTGGCGGGGGGCCGAAAAGGCCCCCCTCGCCAAAAGAAAGGCTGCACGGGGGTCACCAAACCCGCCATCCCGGCCAACATGGCTGCCGCCTGACCGCGCGGTGCAAGAAAACCCCCAGCCAAAGGCTGAACAGTGGGGATCTTAAAAATCCCATCTGTTCGGGCCCCCAGGGGGCCGGGGGGGCGGGCGCGTTGGGGATTGTGATAAAGGTCATCCCCGGCCTTTTCCGCCCGGGGCCCCCCCACCCGGGTGAGGGGGTGTCCGCCCCGGAGCAGGTAAAGAGGAGGGGACTCGGGGTGGAAATTATTTTTTATTATTTTTTAAACTAATTTTACTGTCCCGGGCTGCCTAAAATTAGCCCTTTGCCCCGGGGATATATAAATGCCCGCCCGGGCTACCTAAAACCCCGTCCCTGGCAAATAAATGCCCCCCCTTGGTTTCCCCCGATACCCCCCGGGCAACTTAACCCTGCCTTTGGGCTAAAATGGGGCCCTGCCTACCAAAACCTTGCCAGGGGGCTATTTTAAATCCCCGGGCCCGGGCTACCTATCCCCTGCCTGGCAAAAAAAGGATTTTGCCCTGCCTAGCTATTTGTTTGCTTCCCCCTGGCTCCAAAACCCTGCCCCGGGCGGGCCTATAATACCCTCCCCTACCTCCCCCAACTGCCCCGGGCTGCCTATAATACCCTCCAACCCTTTTACACTGCCCTTGTCCCTTTTCCCCTGCCCGGGGCTACCTATACCCGGGCCCTGGTTTTGGTTTTCCCTCCTCCCTTATACCCGCCCTGGCTTTAATAGCCCTCCCCTTTGGTCCCTTATCCTGGCCCTGGCTTTTTAAAAATCCCCTTTCCCCTAGTAAAAGAGGGCCCTGCCCGGGCAAACCTTTATACCCTCCCCTGGTTTTATATGATGCCCTGCCCTGGTACCTATACCCTGCCCTGGCTACCTTTTTACCCCCCTGGCTATTTAATCCCTCCCTGGAACCCAAACCCGGGCCCTGGAAATTGATTCCTCCCCTGGCTAATGACCCCCCCCCCGGGGACCTATACCCGGGCCCGGGAATTTTTAAAACCCTGCCCGGCTACCTTTTCCCCTGCCCGGGGTTTATGATCCCCTCCCTGCAATTTTTACCCTGCCCGGGGCCCTAAAGGGGATGCCCTGCCCTGGTATATATCCCCTTCCCTGGAACTTATACCCGTCCCCCCGGTTTATATAATGCCCTGCCCTTCCCTAAAATGATGCCCTCCCCTGGCTACCTATCCCGCCCTGGCTATATGATGCTTTTGGCCCCGGGGCTCCCTATACCCTTTTCCCCTGGGCTATAGGTTTCCCTGCCCTGGCTACCAAACCCCGGGCCCTGGCTATATGTGCCCTCTCTGGCAAACCTATCCCCGGCCCGGGCTATATGATCCCGGCCCGGTTTCCCTATACCCTGCCTGGCTAAATAAATCCCTGCCCTGACTACCTATTAACCTGCCGGCTAATGACCCCTGCCCTGGCTACCTTTAACCCGGCCCTGGCTACCATACCTCCCGGGCTATATGATGCCCTGCCCTGGCCTAAAATGTTTCCCTGCCCTGGTACCTATAAAAGCCGGGCAATAGGAGGGCCCGGGCCCTTGGTACCTTTCCCCCGGGGGGGGGGGCCCTGGCTATAGGGATGCCCCGTCCCTTTTTTTCCCATACCCTGGCCTTTTTGGCCCTAAAATGAGGGCCCGCCCTGGTTCCCTATCCCTTTGCCCTGCTATAGGGGACCCCCTCCCCTTTGGCTACCCTTTAATTTTCTTTGCCGGGGCTATTTGATGCCCCCCCCCGGGGGCAAAACCTTTTCCCTCCCCGGGCCCTACCTATACCCTGCCTGGCTAAAGATCCCCTCCCGGGTTTAACCTATACCCTCCGGGCTATATGAGGCCCTGCCCCTGGCTCCCTTTTCCCCCCCCTTGGCTCCCTATACCCTGCCCGGGCTGCCTAAAAACCCCGGGCCCTGGTGCCTATAATAGCCCTGGCTACCAAATCCCCGCCCTGGTTTATTTTTACCCGCCTTGGCTTTTTTGGGTTTACCCTGCCCGGGCTATATAACCCTCCCCTGGCTCCCCTATACCCTCCGGGCTAAAATAAATCCCCTTTCCCTGGCTACCAAAACCCGGTGCCCTGGTCCCAAAAACCCTGCCGGCTATATGATGCCCTGCCCGGGCTACCTATACCCTCCCCGGGCTACCAAAAACCCCCTGCCCGGGGTCCCCTATACCCGGGCCCCGGGGGCCCCTATAATAGCCCTGGTACTTATACCCTGCCCGGCTATAAATGCCCTGCCCCTTGTATATTTGCCCGGGCCCGGGTTTACCTATCCCCTGCCCGGGTATATGTTGCCCTCCCCTGGTTTCCCTTTTTACCCCCTGGCCGGGTATGATGCCCGCCCCTGATCCCTAAACCCTCCCGGGCTAAATGAGTCCCTGCCCTGGCTATCCTATCCCTTGCCCTGGTCCCTTTATCCCTTCCCTGGCTATATGATGCCCTGCCCGGGTATATGATGCCCGGGCCCGGGGTACCTAAAAAAGGGGCCGGGCCCTATAGGATCCCCCCTTCCCTGGTACCTATACCCTGCCCTGGCTATATGACCCGGGGGCCCCTGGTTTACCTTTTCCCGGGCCTGGCTAAAAGTTTGCCCTCCCCCGGCAAACCCTAAAAACCCGGCCTGGCTATAGGATTCCCCGGGCCCTTTGACTACCTATATCTTGCCTGGCATATGTTTCCCGGGCCCGGGGGCAAACCTATCCCCTTCCCGGGCAAACCTATACCCTGCCTGGCTATAGGTTTCCCTTTGCCCTGGCTACCTTTACCCGGGCCGGGGCATTTGTTGCCCTGCCCTGGTTTACCATACCCTGCCCTGGCTACCTAAAACACACCCTTGCTCCTAAACCCTGCCCCCCCCTGCCTAAAATTAGCCCTGGCTACCTTTATACCCTCCCGGGCTACCTATCCCCTCCTTGGCATTTGTTACCCTGCCCGGGCTATATGTTCCCCTCCCCTGGCAACCCTAAAACCCTGAATGGCTATATATCCCGGGCCCGGGGTTTCCTATACCGTCCCCCGGGCTTCCAATAACCTGCCTGGCTATATAAAGCCTGCCCTGGCCCCTATACCCGCCCGGGTTTCCCTTAAACCCTGCCCTGGTTTCCAAAATCCCCTTTCCCTCTCCCTTTAAAAAGCCATGGCTACCTATAACCTTTGCCCTGGCAAACCTATCCCCCTGCCCTCCCTTTACCATACACTGCCCGGGGCTCCCTATAATCCCGCCTACCAAACCACTGCCCTGGGCCTAAAAACCCTCCCCCGGCTCCCTTTAAAAACCCTCCCCTTTTGGCTATATGATGCCCGGGGCCCTGGCTCCCTATACCGACCTGGCTATATGTTTGCCCGTCCGGGCCCCTTTTAAACCCCCCCCGGGCTATTGATGCCCTGCCCTGGGCTACTTTTTAACCCCCCCCCTTTGGTTTATATAAAGCCCTGCTTGGCTACCTTTTTACCCTGCCTTGGCTTATGATTGCCCTGTCCTGGAAAACCTAAAACCCGCCCGGGCCTCCCCATACCCTCCCTGGTTTATATGGATCCCCTTTCCCGGGCTACCTTTTACCCTCCCCCTGGTATATGATCCCCCCGGGCCCTGAAAACCTAAAATCCTCCCTGGTATTTTAGGGCCCCGGGCCCGGGGCCTCCCTATCCCCTTGCCCCCCCACCCTATGACCCTGCCGGGCTATATGATCCCCCTCCCCTGGTATATGATCCCCCTGCCCCTGGCTTCCTATAAAAAGCCGGGCTTTTAAAAAAATGCCCTCCCCCCGGCAAACCTAAAACCCTCCCTGGTTTAATAGGGATCCCCCTGCCCGGGGAACCTATTTTCCTGCCTGGCTTTTTAAGGGTGCCCGCGGGCCCTGGTACCTATCCCCGGGCCCGGGCTAAAATATGCCCTGCCCCGGGGATTACCTATATCTTCCGGGCCCTATATAAATTGCCCTGCCGTGGCTACCTATACCCTCCCCCGGTTTACCTAAAACCCGCCGGGCATAGATACCCTCCCCTGGTTCCTTTACCCTCCGGGCTATATTATCCTGTCCTGGCTACCTATACCCTGCCCGGGGCACCTAAAAACCCGGCCCTGGCTCCCTATCCCCTTTGCCCTGGCATATACCCTGCCTTGGTTTTTTAAATTTTCCCTCCCCGGGCTTTGAAAACCCCTCCCCTTGGTACCTTTTTACCCTGCCTGGTTTTTGGGATCCCCAGCCCGGTGCTAACTTTAAACCGTGCCCTTTTACCTTTTTAAACCTCCCGGGCCCTATAAGGAAGGGCCCTTTCCCCCGGGGCCCCCTTTTCCCCTTTCCCTGGCTCCCTTTTCCCCCCTGCCCTGGCTGCCTTTTTCCCGGGGGCCCGGGCCCCCAAAAATAGTTTGGCAACCTTTTCCCTTCCCCCTGGCTACCTTTTACCCTCCCCCTGCCTCCCTTTATCCCCACTCCCCTTGGGGGCCTTTAAAGCCCGGGCCCTACCTTTTCCCACTCCCCTGGTCCCTAACCTGCCCTGGTACCTATCCCCTTGCCCGGGCTATATGATCCCGGCCCTTGCTATTTTGATCCCCTGCCCTGGCTCCCTTTTCCCTCCCCCTGGTATTTGATGCCCTGCCTGGCAAACCTATCCCCGGCCCTGGCTATAAAATGCCCTTTTTCCTGGTTTACCAATACCCTCCCCTGGCTCCCTATCCCCCTGCCTGGCTTTTTTGTTGCCCTGCCCGGGGTACCTAAAAAACCCTGGCAAAAGGGAGGGGTTCCTGCCCTGGCTCCTATCCCCTCCCCCTTTGGTTTATATGATGCCCGGCCCCCCCCTACCTTTTTATCCTCCCCTGGCTATTTTAAATCCCCTCCCTGGTTTCCTTTTATACCCGGGGCCCGGGCATATGATGCCCTGCCCTGGTACCTATAAACCCTGCCTGGCTAAAAGGGATCCCCTTTTCCTGGTTACCAAAACCCCCCTCCCCTTTGGCCCCTAAAACCCTTTTCCCTGGCTGCCTTACCCTCCCGGGGCGGCCTAAAATTTGCCATGGCTACCTTATCCCTTCCCCTGGTTTCCTAAACCCTGCCCTGCCTACCTTTTCCCACTGCCCCTGGCTGCCTATAATAGCCCTTTCCCCTACCTAACATTTGCCCGGGCGGGCCTATAATACCCCCTGCCAAACCTTTTACACTGCCCGGGGTTTGCCTATACCCGGGCCCTGGCTACCTATACCCGGCCCTGGCTATAGATGCCCTGCCCGGTTTATGATGCCCTGTCCGGGTTTACCTTTTTCCCTGCCCCTGGCAATAGGGGAGCCCTCCCCCTGGCACTTATACCTCCCTTTGGCTATTTAAGGGTCCCTGCTCTGGCTCCCTAAAAACCCCTGCCCGGGGCTATATTTGGCCCGGGGCCCTTTGGCAAACCTATACCTGCCCTGGCTCCCTAAAACCCTGCCCTTTTATATGAGGGCCCTTCCCCCCGGGGCAAACCTAAAAAAAAGGCCTAATCGGATGCCCTGCCCTGGTACCTATCCCCGGGCCCTGGCTATATGATTCCCAATCCCCTCCCTGGCTACCTATTTTCCTGCTTGGTTTATTTTGATCCCCTCCCCTGGTTACCTATACCCTGCCCGGGCTATATGATCCCCTTTGCCCTGGCCCCAAATTACCCCTGCCTGGCAAATTGATGCCCTGCCCGGGAAAACCTTAAAACCCACCCCGGGCTAGGGTATACTTCCGGGGCCTATATGAAAACCCGGGCCCGGAAAAACCATCCCCTGCCTGGGGGCCTATAATAGCCCGGCTACCTATACCCTCCCCTGGCTGCCTATAACCCCCTTTGGCTCCCTATCCCCGGGGCCCTGGCTATTTGATACCCTGCCGGCTTTTTTGTTTCCCCCGGGCCCTGGTAATGTTTATTCCTGCCCTGGCTACCAAATTCCCCACTCCCCCTGGCTATATATCCCCTGCCCTGGCTCCCAAAAATACCGTGCCCGGGTACCTAAAACCTGCCGGGCTATTGTTTGCCCTCCCCTTTGGCAAAACCTTTACCCTCCCCTGGTTTACCTAAAAATGCCTTGGCTCCCAAATTACCCTGCCTGGCCTGCCTTAATAAAGCCATGGCTACCTATCCCCTCCCCTGGAAACCTAAAAAAACCCCCCCTGCCTACCAACCCCTCCCCCGGGGCTGCCTAAAAAAGCCCCTCCCTACCTATAAAACTGCCGGTTGCCAAATACATTTCCCCTCCCTCCCTATATACTGCCCTGCCTACCCTATATACTGCCCCTGCCTGCCCTTTTTACTCCCCCCTGCCTACCTATTTACGGGGCCCTGTTGCCTCCCATTTGCCCCCTTGCCTTCCTACTTTTACTGGCCTTCCCCTTGCCTCCCATACGGGCCCCCCTACCTAAATGACCCTGCCTATTTTTAAATACTGGCCCTCCCTGCCTAATGGGGGTCTCCCCTTTTTTCATCCATTTTAATCTGACATTTTTTTAATTTCAAAATTTTTTAAAGGGTCAAAATACGTTTTTGGGGAAATTGATAGGAAAGTGCGGGAAAAAGAAAAGGGGATTTCAAGATTATTTTGGAAAATTTTCTAAAAGGGCGGGGATTTAGTGACCACTAAAGGGGGACATGAAATTGCTTTTCCCTTTGACAGAGAAAAAAAATTGGAAAGGGGAAAAAACGGGGGGAAAGACATCAGGGGAGGTTTGGGGCCAAAAGGGGAAAAGGAAAAGGAGAAGAGAACAACTCCCATCAGAGATGACGCCTCCTGTGAGTCCCTGCTGTCAGGGGTCATTTTACTTCTGTGTTGAGTCAGTGCTGTATTCATGTGATGGTAACCTGACTACTGGGGATGTGATTGGTGGGGTTGTAGGTTGGTGCTTATGTAGTGTCAGTGTGGGCTTGTCCCTGATTGTAAAGCAAGCGCACACCTGACTCTGTGATGAGGGGTTTCTCTGCACCACTTTCTTTCTTGCTTGTGTGTAGGGGGCTCTCACACGGAGCAGTTTTGGTGCATTTTTTGATGCGTTTGTTTTGTGCAGAAATGTACAGCATTAACTGCTCTGCACAAAAATGCACCAAAAACACATCAAAAACGCACCAAAAATGCTCTGTGTGAAAGCAGCATTATAGTGTAGTTTATTTTAGAAAGTGGCGAGGTGCGAGAACAAGGGATATTTTGTAAGCGGATATTGTATGTGGGCTGCTGGGGGCTTAGTGCCAGGGCTGATTTTTATTCCCAGTCCGGCCCTGAACCTACTATTTATCTCTTGGTCTTTTATATGGACCTGTACACCATTGTATATTTAAAGGGAAACTTGCATTCCACTCACTGTCTGAGTAACATGTTTCTTACAGTGTACGAACTTCAACTGGACTTACTCTGTGCTGCCCAGCTGTTAACCCAACTAGTTACTTGACTATTATCCTTGTCTACTGCTTGTCCTGACCTTTTACCTATTACTTATGACAGCTGCACTCTGCCTGTCTTAACCTATCACATGTAAACTGTGACCACTAAAATCCATTTGCTCTAACTTAAAGCTTTGACCACATCTCATTAATGTTCCTACTGTATAGTGTCACAGTCCATGCCGAGGACCTCTGCGGACATGGCCAAGTTTCTGCTTCTGTTTTGTTCTGTCCTTAGGCCGCAGCCTCTGCTGGGAACCGGGGACTTGCCTGTATTCCTGTCCCAGCTTCGGTTCCTGTTGTAGCGTCGCTGTCACCATGAACGCACTTGTCGCTGCTGTTCTCTGCTTGCCTTCTTACCCATTTGCGGTTGCTGTGAAGCTTTTGCCCATACTGGCTTTGCTGCTCCACCATCATGTGGCTGCTGCCCTATTTCCTCTGGCTCTATAATGAAACGCGGCCACATCCCTCTCTCATTTATTCCCACAGTGTGCAGCAGGGTTGGGCTTCCTCTGCCAATCCCCTTTCACCTGTGTGGTTATAAGCCTGACTGTCACGGTTGGAGATAGTGGATCCCCTGGACCACCGCAAGCGATGGCGTAAGCCACGCCAGGGAGCGGAATCTAAGTAGGTCCCGGTTTTCACCAGAGCCCGCCACAAAGCGAGATGGACTTGCTGCACTGGGAGTCTACCAGGTCGCTACCCCTGACGTGACTTGCTTGCGGAGGCAGCCGAGGTGTAGCGTGGTACAAAATCGTAAAGCAGGCTCGTAGTCGGGGACAGGCAGGAAGATCAGGACAGGCGGCAAAGGTTCGTGGTAGGGGACAGGCAGGAAGGTCTGGGCTGGTGGCAAGAGACGTGGTAGAGGAACGGAAGCAAACGGTACGGTACACGGTAATCAGACAAGACTCAGGAAAGTTTTCTCAATAGGCTATTGGCACTAAAGATCCGGCAGGGTAACCAGGAAGAGGCAGGCTTAAATAGGGGCAGCGACTGGCAATAGCCAATTACCGGTGCGCTGGCCCTTTAAATCCAACACTGCCGGCGCGCGCGCCCTAGGGAGCGGGTCTGCGCGCACTGCGGGACAGAGGCTGCAGCAGGAGCGTGGTCGGGTAAGTAGCCCGGGGAACAGATTGGGGAATGAGCGCGCCTGTGACCCGACATGCGGGTCGCAGCGCCGCTCGGCAGCGGGGCACGGATGCACCTGCGACCCAGGCACGGATGCACCTGCTCCTGCCCACACTCCCTGCCGGATCCTTGGCCTCCATCTTGCCTTCCCCTTTGACATCTGTTTGGCCTTCATGTCCGTTTTGTTCTGCCTCTTGTCGGTCCTTTTCTTCACCTGCACGTCTCTACACCTAGTCTGCTGTATCTTGTTCCTATTTCTGTTGGTGCCTAGCATTGGCACTTCTGGCCTGTCTGCCACTGCTGGGGACTGTTCTGAGGTTGCACCTGGGGGCCGTCAGGGAAGCCATCCCTACCATCAAAAGCTCTGTGAAGATGCCTGATGGCCACTTAGTTATGTCCCTTCAGACCAAGCCCAGTAGTGGACCAGTGGGTCCATATTGCATCCGTTTCTCAGTGTAACCTTTCAGTAATTCTATAAACATGTCACCAGATTTACCTCTGCCAACTAGTAGGCCTTGATACATCTATTTTGTATTTCACAAACAAGTGCTAGAAGATCAAAGCAATTTTAATCAACCTTTGTGACCACAAATTGATAAAACTAAAAGAAAAGAAATACTTATCCAAATGTAGGTAGAGGATGATTCCATGTACCAACAATATGTGGTACCTTTGCCAGGGACCAATATTGCATAAGGGAATCAATTGATCGATCAAGTTCTGAAACTGTCTGACCTGGAAGGTACCAGTAGCACCAGTTCACAGCAGAGTGGACTTTCATAGGCCACCAGTTCTTTAAGTTAGGTTAGTTTAAACCAGCCTTGCATATGAATGCTGTTGTAACTTTTTGTCAAGAGGAGCCAAGGTCGCCATCAGGAATTTCAGGGCTCCATATAGCCAACGTATATGGGCCGCCCACCCTTTACAAAAAAAAAAGGGTAAAGGGTTAAAAACTTGTTTTGGGGGTTTATTGTTGTAGAAACTTGCTATGTGATATTAATGACATGTTATCTTTAATTTGTGGGTCAGTAGAATTCCGTCGATACCATATTTACAATTTTTTTCTTAGACCAATAACCTCTTCTGTCAGCTAAGCTGTGTCAGGGATAGGTTGTTATGGGGTTAGGGGTTTTATTTGTATTATTTTCCATTTTAGAGCACATATTGTCAAGTTGGTACTTTAAGGAAAAACATCAAAAGTCTGTTTCATCATTACATTCTTATTAAGCTCATCAGATAGTTTGTTTTTACTTCTATACATCCTTATCGAAGTATCAGATATCTCTCACACAGCTTTCCTTGAGACAGATGCAGTGTCTGCTACAAGCAAGAAATTCAAGGCTTTCCTCCTCCCCCCACATAATACAGAGGAGAGTTTGCGAATGTGTCATATCAGCTAATGCTTCATACGTTCATGCAAATTATAACTTGTCTCTTAGCGACAGTCAATTAACCAATCATGTAGTGATAAAATAGTCATGTGATTAAAAAAGTTCTATTGGAATGTAATTTACTGTGATTAAATCAGATTCATGTCCTAAACGGAAGGTGTTGGTCATGTTTCTCGAGCTCTGGCTGCCGGCAGCAATAATAATAATATAATTCGGAGGAGGCATTTAATTGGATAAGGAGTGGAACAAAGATAATTTCCACACCTGATTTTATCATCTTGACAATATGACTTCTCCACCTTTTATCCCAATTTTATAGCAAAAGTTCGGTGACTGACGGACACAATTCCGACATTTTGTATGGCAATAACATTTAAAAATAATGTAGTTTTAAAACTTTTTTTTTTCCTGTCTCACCTGTGTATTTGTACAAGTGATCGCTAGTACAATATACTACGGTACTTGTGTACTGCAGTGTATTGTCATTCAAGCGACCCCCTATTCAATCTTTCCTTTGGCCACAATTAGCGTAGGTAGATATCTGGGTTAGGTAGGTCGCCCTTCAGTAAAGTAAACCATCCATCCTGCAAAAACTTCTGTAAATGTAAACAGTTTGACAGAAAGTTCTGCAGGAGGAAAACCAGATAGGAAAGTAAAGAGTTAAAACAGCAAACTATGTGCTCCCCTCACATGACTACAGTGTAAGAAGTGAATGATGTGTTCCCCTCACGTGCTCCTGGGAGATGGATGTCTGGGACGACCTCCGGAACATCTGGCCACTAGTGTAGTTAACATCTCTTCCAGGGACACCAACAGAAGTCCAGTGTCATCCGAATGCATCTGGATCAGGTAACAGCACAGGAAGAAGCGGTCATCTTCCCCTTGTTTTTTTTGCTTTCAGCCCAGACCGCCATGATGACTTCTCCAGGCCACGACTTGTCTCTGCAGAATTTACCACATCCACATCTTAGAATCCTTACTTTTTCAGCAGCTACTTACTTATAGGTATAGAAGTCCCCTCAGTTAGGCAGGTATATATAGGCCCCCTCAGGCAGGTATATATAGGTCCCCTCAGTAAGGCAGGCATAGATTGTCCCCTCAGGCAGGTCTATATGGGTCTCCTCAGTAAGGCAGGTATACATTGTCCCCTGGAAGGTATATATTGTCCCCAGGCAGGTATAGATTGTCCCCTCAGGCAGGTTTTCCTCTTCCAACCCCGAACCTGGCAGCGTGACGTCATCACGCCGCCAGCGTGGAGACGTTCCTCCAGAAGCTCCTCACCC
>JAODAL010067642.1:0-17200 GCA_025379985.1 Phyllomedusa bahiana | reverse complement strand
CTATCTGTATCGTGACATTTATAAAAATGAATCAAGCATGTATCTCTGACTATTTTGATGCCCCGGTTTTCCGATGTCACTCGCTAGTTAACTGTAGCATGTCTTCTTGACAATGTGGAATGCACTACATCTCATGTCTGTAGTTCCTGTGCCTGCTGCCTCTACAAACTGTTATCCTACTGGCTTCCAACAGCTAATTTACAAGTCTTACGGCTGAATTTATTTTGAAGTATACACCTGTATGACCATGATGTGCACTGCATACACCTCTTTCTTGTAGCCCTCCAAATCTTTATTTTTTTAAATGCCTCCACCTGTACTACCACCAAATGTACTAAGACCTGTTATCCTGAGCCTCGACGTTTCCCATTGGCATGTTCTTGCTGCCACCAAAGGTACTACTGCCTAATCTTGTTGATCCGGTACCTCCATGGTCCCCATTGGCATATTCTCTCTGCCACCAATGGTACTGCCATCTAATCTAGTCCAGCCTGCAGAGGCGTAAGTTCATGTTCTTAGGCCATGGTGCAAAAAGCGAAATGAGGCTCTTGCCAGTTACCATGTGCCATTTCCAATACCAGTGTCTTCTTATGTGCCAAAGTGGCTTTGGGGCCCCCTCAGGATTCAGGGCCCTGTCGCAGCTGCTACCTGTGCACCTCATATAGTTACGCCCCTCCCTGCAAGCTGTCCTCATCTTTTCAGTTCGCCATGGAAAGGAATTAAGTATTTTAGCCTCTCAATTTTTTTCTGTCCCTCTTAGAGACACATTTTCTTCACCAAGTAGTTCCATGTATCCAGTTTATTGTTATGGATGGTAATTACAGCTTCTCCTCACCTGTATAGGTATAAAAATCAACCCGAACCAAACATCACTACTGTTCGAAGTTCGACTTGAACTCGAACATTTTACTGTTTGCTCATCTCTAGTTATGACTTCACAGATTATTAGATGTACTTGATTTCTGCTGATGTACAGATGTAATATGTTTTGAACTATGTATTTTGGAAGCTTTATTAATAAAAACATGATTGAAAAAACAGTTGTGGGAATTTACATTTAATCTGAATCTGACACATACTGAATAGCCAGATCACTCTTAGGATGCCATTGTGTCTATACTTTGAGTCATGTATTCTGCAATGCCAAGGCTGCTTAGCCAGTCAGCAAAATATGGGACTGAGACTATGTAAGGGTGTGTTCCCACAGCAAAGACAAAATAGTGTTTTGTCTTTTTTTGGCATGTAAGGGGACAGCTTTTGTCTGCAGTTTAATCAGTTTAATCAGATTCAATCCATCCCCCTTCACACCCACATGATCATGTTCTGCCCAAAAACCGGGCGGAAGAATGAACATGTTCTATGTTTTTAGACGGTGTCAAAAACCGTCCGACAGAAAATCAGTGCAGTGTAAATCAAAGTAAAACGTTAACAGTAGGTTTACAGACAGTTTTCAAATCCAAAAACCGTCTGTGAATCCAATTGAAAACCATTGCCGTGGGGACAAGACCTAAGAGAGAGACCTTCATTGTTTTTATCTTCTAAAAAAAATGGTTTAAATGTGTAGCATTTTTGGTGCTTACAATTCATGTGATAGCAAGAGGAACCAAGGCACTGCCTTGGTAAAATGATATTGGCTTAGTGTGTTGCAATATTGTTCACCAAAAGAATGCACTGTAAGCCGAGTACCGAAGCAAGCTTTCCGGAATACAGAAAAGTCACGGACAAAAGAACCGACTCCAACACCAGTTCAACAACAGTTTGATTTACTGATCTCTCTAGAAAAGTATGGTGAACCGATCCGCTAAACACTTGTGTACAAACTCGTGCCTGAGACCCTTGTGCTGCCCAGCGTGCCACCAGTTGTGTATTCTCTGGATGCTCAATGAGCTTGCCTACCCGGGGGGTTCAGGAAGGCCGAACACCTGTTACCTTTTAATACCCTACAAACAAACAGGAACGATCGCGTGTGGTGCTGCTCAAAGGCGCTCTCGCGGTGCAGCACAACAGTTTACAACTTAACCAAGTTTATCTGCTTCCCCCTAAATACACGTATAATACACACTCTTTTGCGGGCAAAACGGTCGCGTGAATAGCGGTGCTGGAACAACAAAGTCCTGAATAGAAAGGCGTACTTGGAGACCCCCTTATGGCCTGAAACAAGTTGGCCCTATCTAAACTAATTACAGGCATTCTGACAGTCCTGGGTTCGTTGGTGTGCACGCATGTGACTGAGGTACCTTGCAATGGCCGGCAGTTCCTGCTCTGAGGTGCAGATTCCCGCTGATGGAACTGATATTCCAGATGCAGTCACTCTTTTCAGTCTCTGCAAAGCGTCCTTTCCGTCCTGGAGTTCTCTCAGGCAGCAGCGTCCATGCAGACAGCAGAATCTTCTCTCTCTCTAGAGCCCTCCATTATTAGGGGCACAGACAGGGCAATCTGCCACAAAGACCGGGATCGTCGAACAGTATGTTGTTTACCTGGGGCCCGGGTTCGACATATCGCAGATCGGGCTGACAGATATGGGTGGGGCTGATGAGAATCCAGCTGTCATGGTGCACATTGGCACCAATGACAAAGTTAGAGGTAGGTGGAGTGTCCTTAAAAATGATTTCAGTGACTTAGGCAAAAAGCTCAAGGCAAGGACCTCTAAGGTAATATTTTCAGAAATATTACCTGTTCCACAGGCCACACCAGAGAGGCAGCGGGAGATTGGAGAGGTGAATAAGTGGCTCAAAAATTGGTGTAGGAAAGAGGGATTTGGGTTTTTGGAGAACTGGGCTGACTTCTGGTCTTGGCTACAGAATCTTGCTAAGGACGGGCTGCACCTAAATGGGGGGTGCAGCTGTATTGGGGAACAAAATGGCCAGGAAGTTGGAGGAATATTTAAACTAGGGACTGGGGGGGAGGGTAACTACACATATAGCATGCAAGATAGTGAAGATAGAGAGCTGGGAATTAGGAATAAAACAGGGGGTGTAGCAATAGTTAAAAATATCAGGGAGAAAGGAATAAAAACTGAAAAATCTCTAAATTGCATGCTGACCAATGCCAGGAGTCTGACCAACAAATAAATGAAACTAGAATTACTAATAGCTGAAGAAAAATATGACATAGTGGGGATAACTGAGACATGGCTGGACGAGAGCTACGACTGGGTGGTTAACTTGCAGGGTTAGTCTATTTAGAAGGGATCGTAAAAACCGAAAGGGGGAGGTCTCTGTCTCTACGTAAAATCCTCACTGAAGCCAACACGGCGGCAAGCATTAGGTACAGGTAATGAACCTGTGGAATCATTATGGGTAAATATACATGGTGGTAACATAACAATATAATACTAATGGGGGTCTGCTTTAGGCCCCAAATTTACCAAAAACCCAGGGAAAGAGGAGGGGGCTTATCAAATGAGGTTTTTTTTTTTGGGGGGGACTTTAACAAACCCGGGGGGACTTTTTCCATTTGGAATTGGGGAAAAACCTGTTAAGCTGGGTTCACAAAAGGAAACCGGGGGTTTTCCTTTGGGTTAAAAAAAATAACCAAAAATTAAAACCTTTTGCCAAAGGGGTTTTGCCCAAAAAAAAACCGAACAAAAAGGGAAAGGCCCCTTCAAGCTTAATATTGCCTAATAGACCTGAAAGAGTAAAAAAGGGTTTCCAGGTTGAGGGGCCCCTAGGAAAAATGACCATAATTAGAGAGGGGAATTTTTTTAAATTCGTTTGTTCATTTTCGCCAAAATTTTCTCGGCAAAAAAAAAACTTCGCCCCAAATTTATTCGGAAAGGAATTTCACGTTAAAAAAACAGTTTATTTCCAGGCTGCCGGGCCCTGCGGGGTGCTTAGAAGTTTTTTCCCATGTTTAAAATTTTGGGGGAGGGGGGTTTGGGTTTTGGGGTTTTCATACAATGTTGTGTTTTAGTATGACCCCCCGGCCCTCCCGTCGCCTTAGAATCGCTTCACTTTTAAAATTCCCGGACTTAAAAAGGGCCCAAAACTGCCCAAAAAAACTAAAACGGGGAATTTTGCCTGTTTAAAGTCAGGGCCCCCCAAAAGGAAAAGGGGAAAAAAAAAAGCTGAAGTCGGGTTTGGCAAAAAATTTGGGACAGTGTGTGGGGGTTTGACGGGGCAGCCCAGCACATGGGGTCAACAGTGGCAAAATGAATTCTGGAGGTGGAAAAAAAAACAGGAAAAGGTTCAGAGGGGCCGATGACACAGTGTGTAGGTCACGGCACAGCCACAGAAAGCAGCATGAGGCAGACAGTGGCACAAGGACAGAATGTGTAGGTCACAGAGCACCCAACAGCCCCGCATGGGGGTTCAGACAGTGGAAAAAATGACAAAGTGTGGAGGTCAGGGCCGGGCAGGCTTTGGGGTTTAAGGCAGGGGCACAATGACCTTCTGGAGGGGCAAAAACAGGGGGTAGGCCACAGGTGGTCAATGACACAGTGTGGAGGTCAGGGCCCAGCACCAAAGCACCCAGCAGGGGGCCCGGGAAATGGCCCCAACCCCCATTCTGGAGGGGGAAAAAAAAACAGGGTAGGCCACAGAGTGGGAAAATGACACAGTGGGGACCCCCAAACGGCACCCGCCCCCAGCACAGAAATAGGTCAGATAGGGGGCCACAATGTCACAGTGTGGAGGTCACGGCAAAACCTCAGCAGCAGCATGGGGTCGATAGTGGACAATGTCACAGTGTGGAGTCACGGCAGCAGCCTCAGCAGCAGCATGAGGTCAGGCAGTGGCAAAATGACTTTCCCCGGAGGTGGCAAAAACAGGTAGGGGCCCACAGGTGGGAAAATGACACAGTGTGGGGGTCAGGGCAGCAGCCAGCAGCAGAAATAAGGTCAGGCAGTGGAAACCAATGACATTTGGAGGGGGGAAAAAAACGGGAAAGTAGGCCACAGAGGGGAAAATTGCCACAGTGGGGAGGCCCACGGCGGGAAAGCCACAGCAAAAGCATGGGGTCGGGCCCATTTGGCACAATAAAATTCGGGGAGGGGGCAAAAACAGGAGGGGGCCCCCAGAGGGGCACCAAGCACAGTGTGGGGGTCACGGCACCCAGCCACAAGCAAAACAGCCCCCAGACAGTGGAAAACAATGCAGAGTGTGGAGGTGGGGGGCAATACCAGTCCCGGGTTAAAAAGAGGTTGGGGGCAAAATGAAAAACGGGCCCAAAGTGTGTGGCATCAGGCGGGTGGGGCATCAGAATAGGGGGCTGGGGCCGGTAGTTTGCCCCAAAACTCATTTCTCCACGTTTGGGTGAGGGTCTTTGGCGTGTAGCCTGACCCTAAGGCCCATTGGTTTGGGGAAAACCCTGGTCAAATCCCCCGTTTGATTCATCTTGACAAAGTAAAGTCTTTCCCAAAACTTTTCCCGTGGAAAAGCGGGTTCCCCTTGGGGAAAAACCCCCCCCCAGCCCCCACTGAAAAACCGGGTTTCTGTTTCCCACAATACGGCCCGGGCCGGAAAAGCTTCTCCACTGAAAAAACTCGGAAAATTTGGCGGCCACACATCCATTTTTGGTTTCCCCAAAGTAGTCCAGGGGTATCTTCAAACGGGGGGTGGCAGAGTGCTTTCCCAAAAGTAGGCCACCACCTTTTGGGTTTTCAGGGATTTTCCCCAAAGGTCCTGCGTGCTGCTGTGGCGACTACCCTCCTCACTAGGGGGTTAAAAGGGAAAAGCGGGCTCATCAGTGAACCGGACTTGGGGTTTCTGCTGAGGGAGTTTGGAATTTGGGCTCCAAACCCCCCCCCTTTTCCCCCAGCAGCCACGGAAGTAGTAGGGTGAGCGCTAAAGGAACCCCCCGGTCGCCCTGTCAAGGGGGGGGACGATCGCACTTTGGTAGGGGCCCAATGTTTACGGAGGTTTTTCCCCAATAGATTTGATTTGTCCTCCCTTCAATAGCGGGGAAAAAAGGCTCTAAATTTTGGACCGGTGGAGGGCCCAAATAGGGGGTGGAGAGCCAGAAGAATCCCTCTCCCGGATGCTGACTATTGGCGGGCCCCACTAGCCAGGCAAATAAGAAACGTGGTCCTTCTGCCACAAGGAACCCCGGAGGGGCTCCCCTGCCGCCTTTTTCCATGTATACTGCCAGGGTGTTTGGGGGGGTTTCTTTCCTGCCTCGTCTTCCCTAAACCCCATCCCCCTTTCCTCCATGTTTCCTGCTCCTCCTCTCTTGTCCCCGGGGTAGAAAATCCACTCATTTCACCGAAAAAATGTTTTGCCCCAAGGTCCCCCTTTCCTCCTCCCCCCTCCTTTTTCAGCCCCCAAACCACCCATGGGGCCCAGGGAGATGTAGTCCCCCCAAACGTCCCCAAAGCCCCCGGGCTAGACAGATTTTTAAAAAAATCTGTTCCAGGACAGGGAAGAGTGGAATGACTTTATTCATCCCGTAGTCCCGGGGAAACTGACAAATAACGTCCCGCCCCTCGAATGGCCTAAAACAAAGGGCCCGGTTTTTCACGCATAGCTCCACTGGTTTGACATCAAATTTACACAGCGGAGAAAACTTCTGTTCCCTGGATCATAAAAAAATCTTTAAGGGACTTTCTCTGTTCTTTACAGTATTTCCAAATGTGCACGGGAAATTTCCCAAACGGGTGGAAAACATCACATTATCAGATTTGGTTGGGGGGGGCCCGTTCGGGCCGCGAAACTCGAGGGGGGTTTGTTCCTGGCTTTGAAACGAATGGATAAAGTGCATGAAACCTTTTCCCCTGGCCTTTTTTCAGTTTTTTTTCTAAAGATCGGTGGAAAAACTTAAGGAACCTTTTCAAAACCAGATTTGAACAAAATGCGCCATGCAGGTTGCAGGGGCCCACCCCTCCTCGGTGCACGCGGGAAACCCCAACCTTTGTTCCCCCCAAATGTCCGTCCCCTTTGGTTCCGATTTGCATTTGGGCGCGGAAAAGGGCCCAAAATTTGGGTTTTCTTGCTGATAAACCCCGGGCATTTTCCCCCCCCCTGTGTTACTTCGTTCGCCGGGGAAAAGCCAGTTTAGAATTTCGTGAAAACCGCTGTGCCCTAAAACCATGTGGTATGATGGGCAGTATTGGGGAGGGTTTGTTTTTGGTGGGGGTGGGGGAAAGGAGGGGGGGCGGACATTGGTGCAGCAGAAAATTTGAAAAGGGGAGGGAAAGGGGGCGCTCCTGTCCAATTTGGGTTGGTGGCCGGGGCCGGAAGCACTTTTAAACTCAGGGGGGCCGTAAAGGCCTTGTACTGGCCCGGGCCCGAAGTTACAGCTCCAGAAACGTCCCGTTTCCCCTTTTTGCCCCTTTGGGAAAAAAAACCGTAAGTTTTAAGGGGGGGCCCTCAATTTCTTTCACATTTTTATGAAGTGCTGGAAATTTGGCCTTTTTGAAAAAAAAATTTCGGCTTGGAACTCTCCATCTCGGTTCGGCACAAGCCATTGTTCCCCTTGAATGGTCCCAAAAGTCCACCAATTGGGGAAAGGGGAGGGCCCTTGCATTTCCCAAAACAACTTGGAAAAGGAGCACGGTCACCCTTGCTGCACCTTGGGAAGGGTTTGGCCCGCAAAAACTGTTTGTCTTTTTCCCAATCGCCTCGCTGAACGACGGGCTGGCACCATGAGTGGGCGAGGACAGGAGCATCTGGCCCGGGGGAGTAAATGTAAAAGGGAAAAAAACGCTCCCTTTGAAGAGGTGGTGGAGCCTTGACTGGCTGCAATTGGGGATGTGTGCTACTGGGCCTTGGTGCTGCTGCTGTTGCTGTCGGCGGGAAGGGTGGACCACCACAATTTTGAGCCACGTTTTCTCCCAGGCCACCGGGTGGTGATGCTGCATGTGTTGACGCAATTTTCGTGGGGTTTCCCAAAGTTTGCTCCCGGCCACCCCCCTTCATTTTTCTGCCCTTTCAGATTTAAAATTTTACCCCCATTTTGGCTCCCCCCGGTTTCTTAGCAAAGAACTGCCCCAACCCCCGAGGGAAAACCCGGGTTTTTCCGCCAAGCTCCGCATGAGTGACTTTCTGGGCCCCCGCTTGTCCGGGGCCCCCTTTTCCGCAAATTTTTTGGACCTGTGAAGGGGTTTTTTAACCCCTGGCCCCTTGGCTCCCCACCTTTTCATGGGTGCTATCCTGCTTTACTCACGGGGCCCCACACCCAATTTTCTGGCTGCGCCGGCCTGACGCGCAAGCTGACGCCCCTTTTCTCAGGGCGATGATGAAGCCCTTGCCCCACCCGGCTACCAAGTTTTGGGCGGCTACATTATCATCTATTTTTGTTTATCGTCACTGCTGTCCTCATCAAAGGCTTGGTATCAAAAGGCTGCCCCCCACAACATGACCCCATGCCCCTGTCAACACATAATTTTCCGGGCCCACTGCAAAAGGGAGGGGATTTGGCCCCCTTTCTTCGCGCCAAGTTTTGCTGCTGAAGCCCTCCTTTAAAATTTTTCTTCCCCCCGCTATATAGTGGCGCTTAGCCCAGACCAAAAATAGTAGGGTCTCTGGCTGAGGGGAAGCGGATGGGGGCAAAAAGGGGGGTTGAAAAAACAGGTGGGGGGGCCCCTGAACCCCCTCCCGGCCAAAGCCCAAATAAGGGTTTTGTTGACGATCCCCCCGGGCCCCTTGGGGGGGTTGTCAGATGTCATCTTGGGGGGAAGTGGATGACCTATTTAACCCAAACAAGAACCCCTTTGGGGTTTCCCGGCAACACATGGCCGCCCAGGAAAGACAGCGGCAGTTTTTGGGCCCCACCGAGTGACCCCTTTCTTTCGACGTCCCCCCCTTTCTGTGGTGTACCTGGGCCTGGAAAATTTGGGGCCTCTGCCACTCGAAGGGAAGAGCCCGCCCCCCTCTCTGCTTTAAAAACTGTTTGTTCCCAAAGTGTAAAAACATGATTAAGATATTGTAAAATGATTAAAAACACCCCTCTGAATTTTACGCCAAATTTAACCCAAATAAAAAGCTTGGGGGAAACCCCCGGATATAAATTTGGGGCTCCACAAATGGGGGAAAAAAAATTTTAAATTTTATGTGCCGTTTAAAAAACCCGTGGGGATTTTACTTTAAAAATTTAAAAACACAAAAACAAGGGTTAAATTTTTCCTTCGGATAAAGAAATTATGGGTACAGAAATTTTTTCGTGGCGGTGGGGAAAAAAAAGTTTTTTTATGAGTCCAAATGCAAAAAAAAGCTTAAATTAACCCCCGGATGTAAAATTTGGGAAAAAAATTGAAAAAACCACAAACTAGTAGCTTTTTTTAGCATGTTACAATGGGGTTTTTTATGCTACACAACCAAAAGTAAAATTGTAAGTAACCCTTTACTTTTGAATTAAAGCTTAGGAAAAATGTAAAGTATTTTGGGGGTTGAAAAATTTTACGGTTTTTTTTGGGGGGGTCAGCACACCAGCAAAAACAACGCTTAATTAAAACCCCGGGTTTTAAATTTCGCCAAAAAAATTGGGCCAAACCCCAAAAATAGTTTGCTTTAAAAAGGTGTTTTCAATTTCGTGTTTTCTACGCCACAAACAAAAGATAAAAATTTTAATTAACCCCTTGCTTGTGAATTAAAGCTACAGGAAAAAGGTTTTGTATTTTGGCGTTGGAAAAAAGACGGGGTTTTTTGGGGGCAGCACACCCCAAAACAAACCCAAAATTTAAACCCCTGGGTGTAAATTGCGCCCAAAAAAAATTGGGCCACCCCCAAACCTAGGTTTGTAGGGGTTTTTACAATTGCGTGTTTTCTACGCCACACAACAAGAGATTAAAAAATTTTAAAAATTTAACCCTTTGCTTTTGGGAAATTTTGCTACAGGAAAAAAGTATGTTTTTTTGGCGTTGAAAAAAGACGGTTTTCTTGGGGGCAGCCCCCAAACCCGCCAAAAAAAAAGCTTTAAAATTTTCCCCCCGGATGAAATTGCGCCAAACAATTGGGGCCCCCCCACAAAATCGTAGCTTTTTTAGCGTGTTTCAATTGGTGGTTTTTTAGCCAACCCCAACAAAAGTAAAAAAAGTAATTAAAACCCTTTGCTTGGAAATTTTGCTACAAAGGGAAAAAAGTTTGTATTTTTTGGGGTTGAAAATTACAGGGTTTTTTTTGGGGGGCAACACCCCCAGCAAAACCCAACCCCTTAATTAACCCCTGGATGTAAATTGCGCCCAAAAAATTGGGGCCCCCACAAACTTGTACTTTGTTTTTGCGTGTTACAATTTGCGTGTTTTTACGCCCCACAAAAAGAGATAAAATTGTTAATTTTAAACCTTTTGCTTGTTTATTTTGCTACAGGAAAAAATGTATGTATTTTGGCTTGAAAAGATGGGTTTTTTGGGGTTTTCCCACCAGCAAAAAAAGCTTAAAATTTAAACCCCCGGATTTTAAATTTTGGCCCCAAAAAAATTGGGCCCCCCACAAATAGAAACTTTGTTTTTGTTTTTTAAAAATTGCGTGTTTTTTTTACGCCACACCCAAAAAAAGGGTAAAATTGTAATTAACCTTCGCTTTTGAATTATCTACAGGGGAAAAATTTTATTTATTTTGGCGTTGAAAATGACGGTTTCTTGGGGTCAGCAAAACCAGCAAAACAACCGGGTTAATTTAAAACCCCCGGATGTTTAAATTTTCGCCAAAAAAAATTGGGCCACCACCCAAAATTGTATTTGTAAACGTGTTACAATTGCTTGTTTTCTACGCCACACAAAAAAAAGATAAAAATTTTAAAATTTAAACCTTTGCTTTTTGAATTTGTACAGGAAAAATTTTTAAAAGTATTTTTTGGGGGTTGAAAATGACGGTTTCTTGGGGTCAGCACCCAGCAAAAAAAACGCTTAATTTTCCAACCCTGGAAGAAAAATTTCGCCCCAAAAAATTTTTGGGGGCCCCCCCACAAATAAAATAGCTTTGTAGCGTGTTAAAAATTGCGTGTTTTCTACGCCAAAACAACAAGAGATAAAATTGTAAATTAAAACCCTTTACTTGTGAATTATGCTACAGGAAAAAAAGTATTTAATTTTTTTTGTTGTAAATGAAAGGTTTTCTTGGGTCAGCACACCCCAAAACAACGCTTTAAATTAAACCCCTGGATGTAAAATTGCGGGAATAAAAATTGAGCAGCCAAAAATTTATGTGGTATTTTTATTGTAAAAAAAGCTTTTTTCTTTAAATGAAAACAACAGGAACTGGCCCTTAAAATCCCCCCCTTGGAAAATTGAATGGGATATGCCAGCTGGGAGTGGACGCCCCACTGGGGTTTTCCGGGTCCAATACCCCAAAAAAAAAAAACCCCCAAAAAAAATTAAAAAAAACTTTTAAAAAGAAAGGGAGTCTCTGAGCAAGGCTGGACACCCCCCAAAAAAACGCTGTATAAAAATCCCGTTCTTCAGGAAGCTATCACAATTTACCCCGGGGGCAAACCCTTCCCCCGTCAGTAAGTTAAGGGGTGGTGAGTCCCCGGGGTTTCGCCCGGGACTTAAAAATTTTGTGCGGGTTTAAAGTCACAAAAATCCCGCCGGTCTTGTTTTGGGTTTTTTTCTGGGGACGTCATGCAGGCTATGCCCTTCTTCCTCCCTGAGTGCTTTTTCCCATGTAAAAGCCCTGTGATCGCAGGCCCTTTTTCAATCAAAAACACACTTCGTTCACCCGAAGTAACCCCCCAAAATTCGACTTCTTTTTGAAAACCCAAGTTTTCCCCGAAATTCTAAAAGAATTTCCACTTTTGTTAAAAATGATTTTTTGCCCATCTCTAACCATAATATAAAAAAATTTCCGTTTACCCTTCAATGGAGTTTTTTTGTAAAGGAGCCAAAAAAAACACTAAAATTTTGGGGGAAAGGCTAACTTTATTCTGTTAGGGAGGCTTTTAAACGTTTTGGAGGGGGGCCCTTTGTTTTTTTAAATATGGTAAAAAACAAATAAAAAATGGGATATTTTTAAAAACATCCTAGGCTCCCACTGTAAGGGGTTTACTACCTTATGGTAATAAAAAAAATGAAACGGGGAAAAAACCCAATGGGGATCAAAGGGATGTAAAAGGGGGAAATTTAAAAAAAAAAAGAAAGCGTTTAAACCAAAACGGGGGAGGGCAGTGAAGAGGCATAAGAAGCTTTCAGGGAAAAAAAAAAAAAAGGGGTTTTAAAATAAAGATAAAGGAAGAAAAGCTGGGGGACAAAAAGGCATATCGCTATAAAAAGAAAAAACAAACCCTAAAATTTTTTTTAAACTAAAAAATAGAAAAAAGTTTAAAAAACAAAAAATTTTTGGGCCCCTTTGAAAAATTGGGGGAAAGGGGACGGTAGAGGCGTGGGGGAAAAAAGTAATATTAAACACTTTTTTCCCCAATGTTTTTTAAACCGAGGGGTTGCCCCTTCCTGTTGAAAGAGGGTGTTTTTAAACCCAAATTAATGTTTCTTTTTAAACCCCGGGAAGAAGTGCGGGGCCCTAATCTTAAAGTTTAAAAATAGAAAAATTCCCGGGGCCCCAGATGGCATTACCCCCAGTGTCCTAAGGGAGTTAAGTTTTGCCCTAGATGGGCCCCCTATTCTTAATATTTATGGCTGTCAAAATAACGGGGTATGCCCCAAAAAGGTTTGGGCATAGAAAATTTGTGGGGGCCAAATTTTTCCCAAAAAGGGGTAAAAAAAGGGATCCGGGAAAACTATGGGGCCGGAAAAATTTTTCCCTCTTTTGGTGGGGAAAAATGTTTGAAGTTTTTCAGAGAGCTATCCTGGATACTCATAAAAAATAAATGTATAACACCTTCCCAGCTTTGGGGTTTATGAAGGATGGGCCCCTGTCGGGCTAATCTCATCAGCTCTATGGGAAAGGGTCTTTTGTTTGGATGGATCGGGGAGGGGCACGGGGATTCATATTTAGAGTTTTCAAAAGATTTGTTACGGTGCCTCAAAAAAAGGTTTTTAAAATTTTAAATGGACGGGTTGGGGACTGGGGGAAAATGTGTGAAAAGGGGAAACCCAACTGGCTCATGTTAGAAAAAAAGGGGTTTAGAAATTTAAACCGGTTTCCCCATACTCAGACTGGATCGCTGTTACTAGTGGGATACCACAAAGGTCAGTTTTGGGGCCCCTATAAAAATTTTTTTTAAATTTTCTTTTAAATGATTTACACAGGGATTACCCCGTAAAATTATCGATTTTTGGCAGAGGGATACTAAGTCTGTAAAGTAATCAACAAATTTGAGGGGTAATGGGGTTTTTTCAAAGGGGTCTGGATAAGTTGGAGGCTTGGGCAGGGAAAAAGGCAGATGGGGGTTTTTAATACAGATAAATGCAAGATTAAAAGACTTGGGGGGAAAAAATTCCATTACATGGGGGGCTAATGTTAAATGGGAAAAAAAAGCTTTGGGTTAAAAAATGACATGGAGGGACTTGGGAACCCCCGGTGGCAGTAAACTTAGTTGTAGCCGCCAGTGTCAGACAGAAACTGCCCAAAGGGAAATTGGGGCCCTGGGGGCAAAAAAAGGGGCATGAGGGCCCTGATAGGAAAATCTTTTTTCCCTTTAAAGTTCCCGGGGTTTTACCCAAAAATGGAATATTGGGTACAGTTTTTGGGGACAGTGCACAGGAAAGCATTGTAGAGCTTGGGAAAAGGTCAAAGGCGGGCAACAAAAAAAAATAAAAAGGCTGGGTGGGCTTTCAATTCCCAGAAAGATTAGCAAGAAAACGGGTTATTTTGTTTAGAAAAAAAGAAGGCTTTTGGGGGGGGAATAATAAATTTTTTTAAATTTCATCAAAAGGGCCAAAATAGAGATTTTTCCCCAAAATTTATTTATTTCCCCGGGCAGTATCTAGAAAAAAAAGGGCATTTCCCCTTTTTCTTTAGGGGAAAGAAAGGTTTTACATTAAACATGAAAGGGGTTCTTTACTGTAAGAGAGTGGACTGTGGAAAATTTTTTCCAAAAGGGACTTGGGCTTTGGGTTTAAATTTAAAAAACCGAGGGTTCCCCAAAAAAGGGTTTTTGGGTTTCATTTCTTGGGGGCGTAAAAATTTAAAAGGTTTTTGTGTCTGGATTTTGGGGGGGGGGGCATTTATCCCGGGATTTTTTCCCTTGGGGGATTGGAGTCGGGAAGGATTTTTTTCCCCAAATTTAGGAAAAATTTGGGTTTTTCCCTTTATTTTGGGGGTTTTTTTCCTTTCCCCTGGTAACACCCTTTGGACAACGGGGTGAACTGGATTTGGCGTCTTGTTTTTTTTTCGGCCTTTTAAATTTGAAACTTTGAAACTCACATTTTTTGGTCCCAAAGATTAGAGGGAAAAATTTAGTCGAACCTCGCTCGCTCTGATCTCTTAAGTTTTTTCTCCCTTTCTTTCCAAAATGGTGCCCGTGCCTCATGACAATTGTCTCTAAATTTTCATACACCAGAAAATGGGTAACAGTGGGTTTTTGTGGCCAAAAAAGCAAGGGAAAGCAACGAACTTTCCCAATTTTTAATTAACATATGATTTAAAAACAAGCAGCTGTTCCACTATCCCCCCGCATAAAAATTTTTATGCAATTAGTGGATAGAAAGGGGTAGAGATGGAATAGGTTTGAAATTTAAAAAATGTCGATTTATTAACCTAATAAAGGGGGCGCATTTTAAAAAATGTTTTTGTTTTAAGTTTAAAAAACTGTTTTAAATATTAGACGCTTTGATAAAAATCCCCCTTATTTTTTTAATTAAAAATTTCCACAAAAAGGGAAATTTCAAATTTCATTTTTAGCCTGAAAAAAAACACATGTTTCTTTTATTAGAGATGGTTTTTGGTTTTAAGCGCCCCCCCCCCCCCAAAAAAAAAAAAAAAAAAAAAAACCCCTGAAAAAAAATGTGCTATCCCAGAAAAAACCCAAAGTGATATGCACTGGGGGGGGGATACACTACCGTTTTCTGTAATTTATTTTTGGGAAGCAGAAAATCCACAGCTATTAAAGCGTTTAATGTAGTGGATTTTTAAAAAAAATGTAATCTGGGAAAGCTGTGGAAAAAAGCTGCATTGAAAAAACTGACAGAATTAATCTATGTGCGGATTTTTAAAACAGCTGCCGTCAATCTAAAGGGTTCCAAATGTTGAAAGTGTTTCAGGCTTTTCCCCCTTTGCCCTTAAAGGGGAAGGGGGAAAAAAATTTCCATTGAAATTTTTTTCTTTTAGCAAATTTGTAATAGTAAAAATTTTTATAAAAATCTGCATGTTTTGGGTGGGGCCCGCTTGTGGGTACATCTTTGAAAATATGAACCCAAACTGCGCATTTCTGCACCTGGGGGTCTTTTAAAATTTTCAGAAATGCACAGCGGTTTTAAGGGGTATCCCTTTCTTTCAAGTAAAATGCACCCCAAAAACATCCCGAATGCACCCAAAAAAGCCCCCATTTAAAGCACTGTGTGAAAACTTTGGGAAGCAAAGGGGGTAGTTTTTTGGTTATTTTTGATATTGGCGATAAAAATGGCTTGCTCCATTTTGGGGGCCAAGGAAGCAATATTTTTTAATTTGGGTATTGTTTGTTGGCATCCTGGTACAAATTTTTTCTTTTTTGAATATATTCCCGTGTATTGTCAAAACCAAAATCCCGTCAAAATTTAAACAGCCCAAAGATTTCCAAAAAACAAAAACCATATGGTGACTTTTACTTTGTTACTAGGTGCCATCTGTTTTATAAAAAACCCAAAGGGCAGAACATAAATAAAGGTTTTTAATTGGGACTACTCACAATAAAACCAAATCTGTATTGAAAGGGTTAAAACAAATACATTCGGGAATACAGAAATTTTTTTAAAAACCCAAAAATTTTTAAAATATAAATTTTAATAAAAATAAACCGATTAAAATTATTTATCCAAAAGTTAAAAAAAAAATAACCAGGGTTGTACTGTCAAAAAGGGATACCCCCTCATAGAGTAAATCCAGGTGTGGATTATCTGGGGAAAAAAAAGATTTTTCACCCCCGGGAAACTGTACTTTCACTATCCCAAAAAACCCAAAGTTAAAATGGGGTAGTCGGGCCCCCAAAAAAAGGGGCGGCCCCACCTCTCGATGGCTGACCCTATTAAGTATTTTTCCTAATTAGATGACTAATAGTTAACTCCAGGTCAATGTTACCTTAGGCAGTTGTGATAAAAAAAACATACAGCCTATACACCTATAACAAAAAGGTTTTAGTTTTCAAATTCTGATAAACCTCAATTGAATCAACATAACCTAAATGCAAAACACATATCATCATCTAGGTACTATTTACTTCCCTTTTCATAAGGTATGTTTCCTTTTTTCCCAACGCGTTCTTCTCTCAAATCGCAAAGGGAATCATCAGGGGAAAATATCCATTCCTTTCATCGATGCTGAATAGGACCCACGGCACCAGTAGATACGCCAATGGATAAGTATAGATGCCTCACTCAACTAACTATAAGGACCAATTTAAATATCCACACTGGGCGAGGGCGCGCCCACACTGCGGGCGTCTACCTTATTCCCATAGGTTCCCCTACAGACCTCTGTAGTTATTACCTAATAGAAGGGGGCCGTTCCTCCATGCTCGCCGCCGATCCGCCATTCTCCATGCAGCCACATCGCGCGCGTTTTGCTCGCGAGGAGATGGAAAACCGGCATGCGTTTCTAGGGATTCCCCGTTCTAAAATTCGCGCATGCGCAGACATAAACATAACTCCAGAGTGCGCGCATGCGCTTTAGTGATATCGGTCCCCAGACGCTGGCCAAATTGAAGGCACAGAGGCCAACGGAGTACAGCGCCTGCCTGGGGAAGCAAATATTAGACCAGTAAGATCCCTCCGTCCAGATGGAATTAAAATAGAGGACTAATTTATCATGAAACTCAGAACCACCCCACAATCAGGGGCCACAGTATAGAAAGATATAGTTTCACAAATCCTAATATTATCATTGATTTCCATAGCATTTATTATTTTTAATTAGATAATTACAAATAAAAAAAAAAAGGGCCCTTATAGTACAACAGTGGGGTGAGACAATAGCCAATAAATGCTCTTATAGATATAAAGATAGAACAAGGTCAAATGGGCAATCATGCCCCAATGGACCATCTGTGTGTCCCCTGCCTTTTGTAAAACCAGACTAACTTCATAATCAGATTTTAAATGAAGCATCCAAAGTATAAGAGTTCATTGAGGCTTTGGTTTCAAAGCTTTAACCTAAAAGTCCATTCGGTCTCTTAATGTAGTTTTTTATCTATGTCTCCCTTTTTTGGTATGTTTAAATTTTTTTAATGCCAATAAAGG
>JAODAL010067641.1:0-17200 GCA_025379985.1 Phyllomedusa bahiana | reverse complement strand
CAACCCAATCAAGAACAGGGGGTTCGAACAACACACGGCCGCTAGATACAGGGGCGTTGTGGCCCACCGAATGACCCTGTGGCGTCCCCTTGCTGTGCTGCGACCTGGGCCGGGAATGTTTTGCCTCTGCCACTCGCAGGTGAAGACCCTGCCACCTCTCTTTTGACATACTTTTTTTTCTAAAATGTACACACTATTTGATGAAGATTCTGTATATGTAAATACACACCCTGTTTTTTGACTCCAAAAAAAACCCAGTAACAAGTTTGGGTTAACCCTTGGATAAAATTTTGCCTCCAAAAATGGCCAGAAAAAATTGACTTGTAGTGTCGTTTAAAAAAACACTGAAATTTTTTTTACTGAATGAAAAAGCACAACAGGCTTAATAACCCTTTCGGTATAAATTATCTGGGCAAAATTGCTTTTTTGGGCGGTGAAAAAAAACGTTTCTTTTACAAAGACAACGCAAAAAAATACTTATTTCCCCCTTGATGTAAATTGCGAAAAAAATTTGACAACCAAAAACTACCCCTTTGTAGGTGTTACTATGGGTGATTTTACGAACACACAAGAGAAAAATTTGTAATTAACCTTGGGTGTGAATTATGTAAGGCAAAATGCTTTTTGGCGATGAAAAAGATTTTTTTTAGTCACCAAAACAGCGAACAACACTTAAAAAACCCCTGGGTAAATTGTGCAAAAGAATTGAGCAACCAAAAACTACCAGCTTTGTACGTGTTACTATGGCATTTTTTTTTACGATACACAGCAAAAAAAAAATTTTAATTAACCTTCGGTTATGAATTATGTACGGCAAAATTTCTTTTTTGCGGTAAAAAAGACGGTTTTTTTAGTCACTCAACAGCAGAACAATGTTAATTAAAACCTGGATTAAAATTTCGCAAAAGAAAATTTAGCAACCAAAAAAATTTAAATGGTTTTTTGGATTTTAAAAACACTGTTTCTTTAATGAAACAAGAAAAGGCTTTGTAACCCCGGATATTCAGTGTGTGAGCAGATAGCTTAAAATGTATGTGCAGCTGATTGGACGCAACTGGACTTCAGTTCCAATCCCCCAAAAATCAGAATAGAACTTAAAAAAAAGCGTCTCGAGAAAAGCGTGCACCCCAAAAAATCGCTGTATAAAAATGATTCTTTGTAAGAGATATCATTAGCATGTGGCACACCTTCCTAATGATACAGTAGAGCGGTTTGAGCCCCCACGCGCGCCCGGATTTAATTGTGCGGGGGAAAAAACGTCACAGAATCCCCCCGGCTTGATTGGCTTCATTCTGACAGTCTGTAGGCTTCCTTCCTCCCAGAGTTCTTTCCCCCATGTAACGCCATTGCTCGCACCCATTTTATCAATCAAAAGCACCTTGTTCACCCGAAGTCCCCCAAAATTCGACTTGTTCAAAACCCGAAGTTTTCCTGAAATTCTAAACAAATTCCCATTCGTTAAATAATTCGCCCATCTTAATTATATTGTATGAAAATTGAAATGCAGTTTTCAGTGGGAGTCCTTTAACCCCAAAGTAGGGGCTAAAATAGACAAGATCCCCCTTTAACCCCAGGGCTAGAGATATGACATCATTATTTCCAGTGCATTGATATCACTTGATGTGAGATGCCCAGGTAGGAAAATGCCAAGCCATCAGAATCAATTAACAAGAAGACATTAAAGGGGTTGCCAAAAGAACTCTCTTAAATGTCTAACCCAAATCTCTGTTTATCTGCCTGTGATGTTTTCTGTGCTAATTTGCTTTTGTTTCTTCTGCTTTATGCTAAGGTGATTCCCCTTGAAAAAGCGTCAGTGGAACGCATGTCGGGGCCGCACATGGGTCTAGTGGTCACTTCTTTCCTTGGGTACTGGATTATTCTGGTTAAGTATCATTTATGTAATCTTGATTTGTACATGTATATGCTTTCTTTATTATTTTTGCATATGTTTGGATACATTTATCATTTTTTCCAATTTTTTTTCATCAGTTTTTTTTCATTATTTTTTTTCAGCATTCTTTTCATCATCTTTTTCATGCATTTGTGACCCTAAACCCATGTACTTGTATATACTGGGTACAGTGTACATGTTGGGCTTTAATATTCTCTTTAGTCATTTGTTTTTTATTAATGTGAAATAAATGTAATTTTTTACAATATATTCGTGTGTTTGCTTTTTTGGTTGTTATTGTATGTTAAGGTGACCAGACATCCTAATCTAGACAGGACAGACCTGCCTCTGAAGCGCCTGGAAAACTTCTCGGGACATGATGCTCAATGTCCTACTTTAATCTTATGGTAAGTTCACAAGGCTTATTTTGGGGCGCATTTTGCCACGTATTTGGAGCGTACTGTGCTCTAATACGAGCGAAATGCAGCCCAATCATTACAGTAATCCACAGTTCTCATAGAGAACTATGGATTACGCCTCCTCTCCCAGAGCCGTCTTAACAGAATTATTGGCCCCTCGGCATAGCACTGCATTGGTCCTGCCAAACACATGACATCACACTTGACCATGCCCCAAACACACCCATATTATCATGCCACTTATGTCTGGACACTGGCAGCCTGCAGTCTAAAAGACTAATTATCAGGGCAGGGAGCCTTTGGCTCCCTTCTCCATTATGGTTTTTAACTGTTTGCAAAACCTAAAAACACTTGGTTTTTGTCAACCCAAGGCTGACACTACCCCGTGTCACATTACCCCAGTATCCAACACATCAGGGGTACTGGAAAGAGTCAGGTTACCATAACAAGTGGACCTTCTAATGTGATGGTCCACTTCTGGGGCAGCTGCAGGCTGGTGTTTTTGAAGTGGGGAAGCGACCAGTATACATGGACCTTCCCATTCTGAAAGTATCAGACTGTAGCTGTTGGTTTTATGTTGGCTGATTATGGAATCTATTTATTTATTGATAATATAAACATAGGCATTCTCTGTAATTATTACAGGAGTTGCCCATTTTTGGATTCTCAATAAATAAATGATTTTTGAAAAAAAAAATTTCCATAACTAGTCAAGGTAAAGCCAACAGCTGTACCCTGATACTATCAGAATGGGAAGATCCATGGATTCTGGTTCCTTCCCACTTTAAAAATACCAGCCTGCAGCCACCCCAGAAGAGGACCATCACATTAGAGAGTCCACTTCTGACAGTTACTGGGCTGTTCCCTTGTTGCATTCGCTACTGGGGTAATACTGGCATAGAGTTCTTGTCAGCCTTGGAGTGACAAAAAGCACTGTTGGCTGATACCAAGGCTGAGCGATAATAATGGAGAGGCATCAGTCAGATCCTCCATTACTAAGATTGCAATTAAAAGGGGGACACAAAATGCATGAAAAACCTTTTATTTAAATAAACACTCCTTGACATCAGCTCTCATTGACCATCTTATTAACAAAATGTATCCAACGCTGGTCCAAATAGTCCAATGTGTCTGACATAGTCCAAAGCCTCCACCTATCACCCTATAACTCCCTCACATACACTTATCAACTCCCACCACTTCCACCTATCACTCCATAGCCCCTTCACCTCCACCTATCACCCCTGCCAACTCCACCTATCACCCCATAACCATTCCACCTCTGCCTATTGCCCAGAGCCCCCTCACATCCACTTATCACTCCCTACCAACTCCATCTGTCACCCTATAACCTCCCCACCTTTCACTCCATGTGGAGTTTCTACAGAGATGAGCACAGGTAGTGAAGTGCTGTAAAAACTAGATGTTTCTGTGGTAAATTCTGTAAGGATGAGTTGTGACTGAGAGAAGTCATCATGGTGGTCTGGACTGGATGGAAAAGAAAAAGAAAAGATAACAACTCCAGTCATAGAAGATGTCTCTGGTGAGTACCTAGATGTAACTGTGCTGTAATCACTTAAATGTCTGCATAGCCTGTGTACACTGGTATCTACCACTATATGGGCACTGTATGAAGGTAATATACATTCTGCAAAGTCTGTGTACACTGGTATCTACCACTATATGGTCACTGTATGGAGATAATATACAGTCTGCAGAGCCTGTGTACACTGCTATCTACTTCTGTATGGTCACTGTATGGAGGTAATATACAGTCTGCAGTGCCTGTGTACATTGGTGTGTACAATTATATGGTCACTGCATGGAGTTCATATTGGATGTAGTATAATGGTTTAGGTTCAGGCACAGTTTGACGTATCTCCCAGCTCTCCTGGATGCTGAATAGGTTATACAATGTCATGGAAAGCTGGCTGATGCCAAACCCCTCAATTAGATTTCTTTCAGAGCAATTACACAGTTGGGTGTAGTGGGGGTGACCTTTTGTGAAGGTTGTGTGTCTTGATGTAAAAAGGACGCGGTTTATGCAAATTTTTGGGGTGATGTAAATCCATCTTTCGCTCCCAAAATGTCTGGTCACCTTATGTGTGTACCAGAGCAGGAACATTTTCTGCTTGATAACTGTTTTTCTGTGTCCTGTAATACTACAAGCCACATGATTCTTTGCTGTGCTTTGTTTGTCTACCCCCTAACCTGAGTCTTAGTGCATATCATCTGTTTCTTCCCTCATTTTAAAAGCCTTGGGACCAAAATACTGAAGCTTTAGAGGCTGTAGTGGAAAAACCTAAATATCTTTGGTTACCTGATCTCCTGGGCTCCACATAGTACTGTTTCCTGTGTCATCAAACAGCTGATGTAGAACTGTGTGGAGTGCACAGAGCATTTAATAAAAGTGCATTACAAGCACCAAAATATTAGAGAGATATTATTTAAAAAATATTTTTTCTTACTGGACAGCTGCTTCATTCCACTATACCTAGAGCTTCAAACGGAGGCATACTGTTAGCTTCTGCCCTCTGCATGAAGCAGAAGAAGGTCTCTGGTTACCCTTTTATCTATCATGCACTGAAATACTGTCCATCACTGGTTGCATTAAATACACTTTTTTTTCTGCATGTTCCAAACCTTCTTCTATAATAAATCACAATTTACATTTACTGAACTTCTATAATTATCTTCTATTCTACGACTGAGAGCTTTTGTGTTTTGTCACATTCCTTGTGGGTATCAAGGGTATTTCTTTTTACTTTTCAGTTACTTAACTCATCTCGTAGTTCTTTTGAGTGACTTAAAATGCATCCTCCACTGTGCAATGTATCATTCATGTGCTCATAATGCTCGTTCAGACGGTCTCCGGAGTGTCAGCAGCTCTCTGCAGTGTTTAATAATCATTAGTATCTCTGCTGTAAGAGCTGAAAAGCTCATCCCTTTTGTAGAACAACTTTTGTTGTCCATATTCTTTGCTTTAATATATGTGCAAAAAAAAAAGCATGCATCATTGGCTGCACAAACAAGCAGAAGGTGCTTATTTGTCACCACAACACTATACTATTCCCATCATCCTATGTGATTTGACCCATTCTACCCAATTTAACTTAGATATCACCCACATTAACCATGCATTGGATTCATACAGCTTTGTGTATTCCCCTCTCAGCCAAAAATTCCCCGCTCTGGGTTTGAGGTCTGACTATTTACATATTATGATGAAGAATGCCACATTAGGTCCCACAGCACTCTTTCCACTCTGACTAGTACAGTCAGCAAACCTTGAAGTGGAAGATAATACTTGCAGATCGACTTTTCTTGGAAAGTGAGATTTCACTACATGCAGTAATTCCCCAGGCCTCCTTTATAGAAGTGTAAGCTTATCTGAAGGAAGTTGCAGTATACTGCACTCTCAGACTCCAAGTTCTGCTGCTCAATAAAAGTCAAAGCCACTAACAAGACATAAGATGCTTTCGCTGTTCCAAATTGATCTATCTGTATTTCGATTCTGTTAATGTGAAGTCTTTCTCAGGACTGAGGATAAGGTTTCCATTAAAGATTTACTATTTTGCATAAAGGGATTTCATTTATTTAATTACAGTCAACGAATGCTACAAAAACAGTAATGGTCATGGTGTTCCAGAGCAGCAGAGTAGTGGAGATCTTTATGTCCGGTAAAGTTAATGAGGATTAAAGGTCTTTTCTTACCTCATAATTTCAGGCACTATACAGGCTCTTGTCTTGTGAATCCTGGGCGTTTGCAATTGCAATGAGGGCAGGCTTATTGGCAGAGTGATGATGTGAATACGCCCTTGCACTGTGATTTATTGTTATGAGCGCAATGCTCAGTTAAAGGGGTTGTCTCACTACAAAGAATAGCTTTCAAAATGTAGGGAACACTAAATGAAGACGTTTTCCAAATATATTGTTTTGTTCATCTTTTTTTGTTAGGCGGCTACAAATGATTTTATCACCTTTCGAAGGCTCTCAGGTTTCCCAAGTGACCGACCTGTGTACTCCTTTTCCCCTGTTTGTTTTTCTATCTTATAGCAGGGAGTGATGTTATCATACAGGTCTGGCAGTGAGTGCTTTTGTGTTATCTGATCTTTCAGACAAAATACAGTAATTACTCTACTGTTTACATTAGCTCAGAAGCTTCTCCGGACTTCAGAGAAGGTAATTTATCTAATCTAGACTAATAAAACATAATAAACAGAGAAGTCTGAACACACGGAGCTCATATGCTAATTACAGCCAGCTTGACCAGGAAGTGTCAGAGCAAAGCAGCATTATTTCATTCATGCATCCTATGAAACTTTGAGATGAGACAACCCCCTTTAAACAATGAAGGATGCATACGCAGCTCTAGTACAACTACTATGTCTTTTGGCCACAAAAAAGAACATGAATGGAAACTACATCACAGACCATGCGCCACAATGCGCACTCCTCTGATTCAGCCCTGTTTGGTTCAACACTGAATCTGTGAACAAATCTTGTTTCAGGACATCGTGATCTCAAATTATTTTTGTAACAATATCCATAATTACAAGGAGCTTTAAGGGAGTAATGTGCCAGTCCGGTGATGCAATGCTCCCATTGCAGCCTAACTCCCAGTCCGACGTCCCATCAGGCAAAACTACAGGTTGCCTTAGAATACGCCCAATGTTATGTTAAATAGAAGTGACGTTTAACTCAACATCCTATGTCTCTTCCAATTACCATAACATAGCATGTTAAAGTAGTGATGTCAGACATGACTTCGAATGTCACTATTGTTTATAATAACATTCGGCCTATGGTGTAATAACTGGAAGTGACTGGAAGTTTGGCTGAAGCGAGATCATCATGTTCCCCCAACTGGCAAGTTAACCCCCTAAAACTCTACAATTCTAACTTAGGGTTAGGGGTTCAATTACAGTTCATTTTTTGGTGATATTTTTATAAAAATCAACTTGGGCCAACCCAAACCCTAGCTCGCAAATTTGGGTCGAAGTTGACTTTGACCCAAATCCAAAGTGCAACGCTAATAAGCGTATGATAAAATGCACCTTAATCCCATTGTGAAAGCACCTGAAATACATGTCTTCTAAATGGCATCTAAAGTATAACATAATATAGGATGGTTTTGTTACTATTTCAGTGGCGGCCAGTAATACAGCAGGCCTTTCTGTGATGGGAATACTCCTTTTACTATAACCCTTGCGGAAGGTGCATTAGTTTTAAGGTATCTTAGCTATAGGAGCTATATATGAATATCTGCTAAAAATGACATCTGTGACCCCACTGATGCCACATGTATAGAGTCAAAGTACCTATGCAGAGACAGTCCCTGTACAAAGACACACAGAGTTCCTGTGGTTCAATATCACAGAACTGTAGGCACTCCCTGTGCCACTATATAGTGCCTCCATACAACACCATATGAAAGGGAATGTGTCATCAAAAATTACTTAACTCACTTTTTTATGTTAAACACATTTTTTAAGAATTTTTGGTTATTTTTTTTAAATTTTCCATATCCCTTTCAATATTTTTTAATAATCCTTAAGTCCTGTAGTTTTCATTTTGGCCACTAGGCCTAATAATAGTCTGACACTTCCTGTTCTGTAGAGAAAGATTCTCAGTTGTCTACTCATTATCAGCACAAAGAGGGTCAAACTGAAAGGAGACACCAGTGTGAATAGATAACACATTATCCGACAGTCACAAGAGGAGATAGTCACAGTTCACCCTTTTACCTTCCTGCACAGTGACTTCTTACCAGGTCACAGAGCATGACTAGAAAACTCTCCTATAGAAGTCAATGGGACTGAGTCAGTCTTAAGTCTCCTATGTGAATGAAGCTACTATAAAGTATTTCTTTGACTGCTGTTAAAGCGGTGCAAACAAGGCCTAGTGGCCAAAGTGAAAACTGCAAGACTTAAGAATTATTAAAAAAAAATATTGAAGGTGATATGAAAAATTAAAAAACAAACAACCAAAAATTTCCCAAAAAAATGGTTTAACAAAAAAAACGGGACTTAAACAATAACTCATTTTTTGATGACTCATTCCCTTTAAGGTGCCCCTGTGGTTAAATCCCAAGGAGCCATTGACAGTCTGTGTTCATATGCAGCCATGTTAAAGCATCCATAAGACTCTATTATGAGACTCTGCTCTGTACTTTGGAGACATATATATTCAGTGTGCTGAGCTGCATTTGTTATAAAATAGAAAAATAACCTCTACTCTCCCATAAATCCCTTGCCACTCTGGCATGACTGCCTCATTTTATTCACCACTGGTCTTGCGGTGATCATGTCATGTATATCATTCATGTGACAATGTGGCCAATACCTGACCTTAGATCCACAGAAGCATTGCCAATGAGGCAGGTGATTGGCTGCAGCATTATGTGAGTAATGTACATGATCTCATTGCTACAGGACCAATGGGGAACACAGCGGAGCGACAGCTATGCCAAAACAATAGGCATTTACAGGTAAGTAAATATTATTTTTTACTACTTTTTTTCAAAATAACTCACAAGCCCTCTAAATAAATAATATGATATCCTGTGCAAAAATATTTTTCTCTCTCGGAAACATACAGAATTGTTACTTGATGTAACAGTCATGGATAAAATATATTTCCCATGGTAAACACCAAAATTATAGCATTTGTTCCATAATGAGCAAAAAAAAATTCGTAAAACCTCTTACAGTTAAGACAAGTTATGGTGCAATCAATTGTTTTAGACCAAAAAACGTAACAATAGTTGTTAAAACTTCTACGTTCTGTTTAGATTACCTTTTGGTGATTTTATTTTTTAAATTCTCTAGTTTACTACCTATTTAGAAATAAAACTTGAAATCTTGCAGTTTTCAGTGTCGTCACCTAATACAGTGGACGCTAAAGTTGCAATGGCCTACAGATACAATATTTTCATCATGCAATGGTCTTTCCTGGAACATTATATCTTGAGACCACAGTCACCATATAATGTCTCAGACTATGGTAATCTACGACTCATGTCATTGATGGAAAATCCAACCAATTATCATGAATATTTTACTTTTAAGACCTCTGTGTTTGTGAGGTGCATGCAGTGATTGGCGGTCTATAGCGCTTCTCTACTGTACAGTGCGGTACTACATGTCCTGTACTGCTCTTACAGGTTTTAGTGAGGTGCATGCAGTGATTGGCAGACTAGTAGCACCTCTCTACAGTACAGTGCGGTAATACATGTCCTGTACTGCTCTTACATGTATTAGTTAGGTGCATGCAGTGATTGGCGGCCTATAGCGCCTCTCTGCAGTACAGTGCGGTACTACATGTTCTGTACTGTTCTTACATGTATTATTGAGGTGCATGCAGTGATTAGCGGTCTATAGCACCTCTCTACAGTACAGTGCGGTACTACATGTCCTGTACTGCTCTTACATGTATTAGTGAGGTGCATGCAGTGATTGCCGGTCTATAGCACCTCTCTAAAGTACAGTGCGGTACTATATGTCCTATACCACTTCACTTGTGTAACACTTTCTATTATGTGTGACACATTCAGCAGTCTCCTCATTATCAGCTCAGGCAAGTTTACAATGGACCATGACACCAATGCATAGATAATACAGATCTACCGTACACAATAGATGATAGTTACAGCGCACCTCCTCCACCTCCCAGCATCCTGACCTCTGCACAGGTCTCAGAGCATGTTCACTACACTCTACCATAGAAGTCAATCAGTCATCTCCTGTTCACCTGCTCCTACAGTCCATATAGCTGCAGTGAACCGTATATTTAAATGCTGTTAAAAAAGCTGGGGCAAAATGACTGCCCCTATATTCAAGTCCATAAAAAAGGACATAAAAATCTACTATCAGATACTCAAAACATATAAAAAAAAGAAATTCATCTGTTCTTATTTAGTTAATAGTGTGTGTACTGAAGTATGGAGATCTGACTAGACCCTAAAGAGAGGAAACCGTGCAGGAACCACCTGCATTTGAGGTCCCCTTGAAGATCGGGAGGTGGCTTAAGCAGTTTTGATCAAAAATGTGAACTAAGAACCTCAAAACATTTTCATGTATCCTAAGTAGCAGAAATGCTTTTTCAAAAATTCCTATGTACCTTTTGATAGTTTCTTTAGTTGATAGTGTGCTGCTGGTATTGGAATGTGTATGTAAATTGCTGCCACACCAGTGTGCACCTATGTTCATTTTTTTCAAAAAAGTTTTTGGATGTGCAAAGCCAAATATTGTTTTTTAAAAACTGCCACGGCACCGTCAATTTTCGGACATGTCACGTTTTATTTACAATTATTTAATTTGTCCAATTACTTTTGGTCCCTTTAAAAACAGAGTGGCACATGTTATGGAGATGAAACTCCCAATCCCTTAATCCAATTTTAATGTGGATACCCTCAAATAAAAAGCTGAAAGTCTGAACTTTATATATATTATATACATACATATAAATAAATATATATACACAAACATTTCTTTTAAGCAAACTAACACCGTATTCCGGCGCTTGGCTGTGCTAGTGGGACCATGTTTCATAGCTAATAGAAATCATCAGGTCTGGAGAATAAAGGGGTTAGGAACAAGCTTCAAAAATATCATTTCTATTTCTCCAGCCCTATAATGAAAACTGTTAGAGGCCATTCAAAATATTTTTTTTCTACTTTTTAAAAAAAAAAATCTTGGCTAATGAAAGTACTAAGCCCTCCTTTATGGTTGGAAAAGAGCGAGAATCCTTACTGTTGGTGTAAACAGCCCTTCATCTACTCACATTATTGATAGTGTGGTCATAAATAAATCTACTGCCTCCATTATGTGCAGATTATGCCATTTGATGGACCAAGCTGCTAGAGGATGCTTGGCATTTCGGCTATGACAGAAAAGTTTCCATAATTTGTCACTAATCTGTAGTCTAGATAATAATTCATTTGTCAAGAATTCTATGCAATTTTCTTAACCTCCATAAGCAAAGCCTACTACCAAGTTTGGTTGTTTGAGAACTGAATATAGAGAAAGAAAGTGCATTTTCTGCATTCACATGGGGAGGGGGGGGGGGGGGGGGCATCTACTTTAATAATAGAACAGGCCTCCCGGGTGGCTTTCCATCATCTGTTGTTTGAGTATACCAGCATATCTGGACACTCACAAACACATCCCATGAAATGATTCACTGTTATAAATGGTCGTCATATTCCATAGATGTACAGAAGTTAAATTTAGAAAGATGATTTGTTTCCAATCAAATAAGTTTCCAATAAAAACCTGTCTTTGGAAGAGTGAATTGCTGTAGGTTCAGTGATATTATTTTTTTTTCTTTTGAAAAGGTTTCTGTAATGCGTTTAGAAATAAAACATAGTGTTTGAATATAAGTATTTTCACACTAGAAATGCTAAGAAATACTCATCATATAATTTATTTACTACCCAAGAGGAATCCATATTTCATGTCGGGGGCTGGGGACATAGTGTTCTTTTATCTGATCGGCCTGACCATGAGGGATATTCCTGCTTTAGCATGTGTTGCTTTGGTTTAGTTCAGATTGATTAAATGTTTTATTCATTTCCTGTTGCTTATACAGCACCAACATTAGTGTTGCACTTTTGACTTGAGTGCAGCCAGTTCAGCCAGATTTGAATTTTGCTCACATTTGCAGAAAAACCATGCAACCAATCACCGGCATTTTTCCAGACATGAAAAAAAGTGTATCCAATCATTACACCTCATTTTTGTGTCTGGAAACAGGCTGGTGATTGGTTGTGCAATTTTTCCGTCAAAATTTGTATCTGGCCCTATCAGCTCTACACGAATTAGAAGCACAACACTATCCATAACCAATTATCTGGCGCCATTCATATCAGTAAACCATCTTCTCTTCAGTCTTAGGACTGTGAAACTTTAAAGGAGTTTTCAAATGCTGTTTCACAGAGCCTGCTCTTCACAGTCAGCTTCAGGCTCCCACTTCCTGGTCAGGCTGTAGGTGGTTCTAAAGCAGTGACTGACATTTCCACTCTGCCTGTTATAAGGTTATTGCCAACAGAAGGGTTTAAACAGCAGGGCACAAGACTAAAGAGCCTTAGGGCTCATGCCCACGACAAAGGACATATACCAGTCGGTTTATCCAACCGGTATTTGTCGTGTTTTAGTGCCGTCCCCACAGTCCTGTTTTAGTGTCGTCCGTGATGAGCGAAAAAAAAGCCCTCCCCCTTCCTATTGATATGTTCATATTCCATCCAAACACTGGATGGAAGAATGAACATGTTCAATGTTTTTCGGGCGGCCGTCGGTTTGAAAAACCGGCGGGCGGAAAACCCGTGCATTGGGAGCTGCTGCACGGGTTTTCCATAGCGGCCCATTGTGTTAGTTTGCGGACGGTTTTTCAGACGGCCTGCAAAACCGCAAACCGCTTGAAAAACCGTCCGCACACCGGTGCCATGGGGACATGCCCTTAAAGGTGTAAAAGTTGTCAATAACATAGATAAGACATAGCAGTGAGTGATGTTACCATGGTCGGCCAGGGCTGCTGGAGCAATAATGGCAGAGATTGATGGAGGGTAACTTTGGGAAGTTTGTGTTTACAAGCAGAAGTTAAGATCTCCTCTAGATATGAAAGGAAGCTAAATAAGAACAGAAATTTATTTGATAATAGTCTCTATTTACCTTTGCTTACATGTTTAAAGCTAATCATTATGGTGAGAATGCCCGTTTAAGTAGCACATGGACACATGGTATTTCATCTAAGACAATTTTATTCACTCAGAAAGTAACAGTGGAGGAGTGTTATTACAAAACTTGAGTTGCCAGAATAGCATGAATCCCTGTAGAGAGCCACGGGTCATTTTAAGTGGGCCTTTCCATCTTACAGGAATGTTCAGGACATGAAAGTCATTTAAACTTATTGCCCACTAACATAAAAATGGGACATTATTTAATCAAAAACATAACCACATGGCCAAACTTACAGCTCAATGGCTGGACTATAGACTGAACCCAGTAAGAGGCAACAGAACCTTTGAAAAAATGAAAAAGGTGCAGATAACTCATGAGCAGAAGCTCACACATCGATCCACTAGGGGAGCAACTGAATGATGGAAAACTGCACATTAAGTAAGTACCAGTTCACACCAATGTGTGAAAAAGCCACAGTATAACACATGGGGAGATTGCACAAATGCAAAATTACCAATAAGACAACCACTCACACGTCTTCTATGCATGAGGGGGTGATGCTGGTATTATAATTGTATATAGATAAGGCGATACAAAGGGTGCCACCATTTATACAGATATGTATGGTACACCATGCTGGTATACAACCTATGACGTCTCTACTGTTCGATTGGGCGAGCTGCCAAGCACTCTTTAGATGTCCAAAACAAAATACCGACAACCTGTTCCCCCCACTATTTTGGGCAAAAAAAGAATTACGTACTGGAAAAATTTCAAATATGAGGTATTAGTTAATACAGTGGCCACTATATTTCACAAGCTCATAAACCGCAATGAGGTTCCTCTTATCTTGCAAGTCCCTTATTGGTATTTTTGCATTTTTGCAGTCTCCCCATGTATTATACTGTGGCTTTTTTGCATACTGGTGTGAACTGGTACTTACTTAATGTGCAGTTTTTCATCATTCAGTTGTTCCCCTAGTGGATGGGTGTGTGAGCTTCTGTTAATTAGTTATCTGCACCTGTTTTATTTTCCCAAGTAGCTCAAGGGCTTCTGTTGCCTCCTACTTGGTTCAGTCTATAGTTCAGTCATTGAACTGTAAGTATGGCCTTGTACTTATTGCCCACTCCCATCATAAACATAAGCCCATTAACATATACAATAAAAGCTTAATAGGATGTATATTCATCCACATTGTGCAAGTGTACAACTGTATACAGCAAAAAATAAAGCATGTCTATGGGTGACATATGTCTTTACAGTGGAAAATGCCACAGCCCTATATCAGAAGTCTACTTCGGGAACTTTTCTTGATGTGTGCCATATGCATAGCTCACTAGTGTAATCTGAACACCCATAAAATATGAATAACTTATCTAAGATACACTAACAATGCCCAATTGATGGGAACTGACCTCGACCCAGAAGGGAAGGAATAAGAACATTAATAAAGCACTGCACTTCAGTTCAGAATTTGTCTGCTCTGCTTAGCTTTTTTCAGAGGAAGTATGGTCAGGTTTTGACATCAGTTATGACTGCCCAGTAAACCTTGTACACAACCATTACAGCTTGTTCTGATATCATGGACATGAATGTGGTCCAGGACAGGGATACAATGAAAGATGCCCGAGGCTTAGCTTCCACAGACCCTTTTTGCATCATGGATGCAACAAGCTCTTCAAACACTTGCATGTGCTCACTTTGATAGGTCAAAATTGAATTAACTTATTTTTCCGACTCTACACTTTATCACTTTTCCTTGTTGCTTTCAGGCATTCCAGCCGTAGTGCCTGAGAGAGCTCAAAGCCTCCTGTATATAATAAAAGGCCATCAATATTATAAAAGGCACATAGTAAAGAGGGCTTTGTTTCAGATTTTGAATTGGGGACCAGAAATTTCAAATTACGTCTGTACCTATGGGAAACCATATATATGATCATGGCCATTTGTTGGGGCGAGCAACCATCCAGGGCGCCACATGCGTTGAAAGTGGGAGGGACACCATAGGTGGTGCCTAGCCCTGACCATTCAAAGAACTAGCCCTGATACACTGCAGGTTTATTTATACCTGTAGTGGATTGAAGATAGATATATGACCTTTGACATGTAATGGTAATATCACCAAAGGTATCGTTGAGATTTATGTACATGAGGAGGCTGAAGCAGTAGGAAATATGTAAAAAAGGGAGCAACAACAGTGAGATTTATGTGAATTAGGGGACTACAGCTCTGGGCTATATGCGACAGAGAAGGTTACCGCAGTGGGCTATATGTGACAGATGAAGGAGCTACAACAGTGGTCTATATGTGACAATGGAGGGGGCTACAGCAGCGTTCTATGTGTGGCAGAGTAGAGACTACAGCAACTGCCTATATGTCACAGAGGGGGATACAGCAGTGGTCTACAGGTGACACGTACAGTATGTAACAAAAGAAGAGTACACCTCTCACATTTTTCTAAATATTGTATTGTACCCTTAGGCTATGTTCACACGGCTTAACTGCGGGGCGTAATTCCGCCCCGCAATTACGCCGTGTGGGCGGGGGCGGGGCTGGGGAGGGGTGGAGTGGGGGCGGGGGCCGGCACTTCGCCGGCCCCAAGACAGTCATTGCTAGCGGCGCGTATACGCCGCTAGAAAGTGACCTGTCAATTATCTCCCCGCCCGGCGGATTCGCCGGGCAGGGACAGGAGACGTAATGCATAGTTCTCTATGAGAACTGTGCATTACCGTAGTTACTGGGATGGATTCAGCCCGTAATTGGCGCACTTCGGCGCGTAATTACGGACTGAATTATGTCCCAGAATAAGCCGTGTGAACATGACCTTAATCGACCATGGTTTGGGTGGGGACTTTTTTCCCCAACCTGAGAGTGATTTAGCTTAGAAACTGTCCTGGACGTTATGATCTAGCATCAACTGTGCAACTTTTTTGGAAAATATTGCCGTGTGTGCCCATTTTCCTCCCACTGTGAGAAAGGCTTTTGGTTTCTTTGACTTTAACTCATCAGATCGAAAGCAGACACATATGATAAAGTTTCAATCAATATTCAGGTTCATTTGATATCCCATGCATAGTGGAGGAATGTTAACTTACTACTGAAAAACCTCAATAGTCTAGAATATTCTCTTTCTGGTAAATGAGAGTTAGCACACTAGCAGTAAGTAAGGCATTGGTAATGACTGGAAACCAAAATTAACAAAAAAAAAAGGAAATGGAATAACTCAAGCCTGGCACCATCAATAAGGTTGAGGAACTAGGGGAAATCCATCTCATTTTCTATGCCTAAACCTGTGCTTTTTGTCTAGTTTTTAAAATCATCAACAGATTAGAAGCAGACAGGTCGACAATTTTTCATAATTTTATTCACAAAAAAATGCCCCAAACAAAGTCCCAACCTGAACGTAACGATGGAATACTCCCAAAACATACAATTTACACATATAGAAAAAAAGGAAGGAGCTTAATCCACCACCAATTAATACCAAAATTCTTTATTAAATAATTATAAAAAATCACATACATTTACAGAAAAAGAGATCCCATAGTTGAATACAAAGAGGCGCATAAACATTACAAACAAGTTACAAGACAGTGTATAGAAACAAATAGGGTAATGTGAGATAGGTGAAAGGTCACATGTATATAAGAGTAATACTCAGTGTAAAAATACCCTTAGTGGGTGTATATTTCTCATAAAAGACTTCATTAAGACCTATATATCACCATCTGCATATACAATTGATAAGTTATAATACAAATAATTACCCATATTGTAGTTGAGTCCTTATACCTCCAGTCACCCCGACGTACGTTTCGTCCGATTAAATGCTTCCTCAAGGGGTATGAGCTAGCAGCTGCCAAGGGTGTTTAATACTGATTCCCCATGTACCACATGTCTATAGTTGCCCAATCACATACCTATCATTGATTGAATGCAAGTCAGCGTGCAGCGAACTCCACTGCCCGACATCCGGAGTCCAGAGCGAGGAGATGCGCATGCTCCGGTAATGCGCACTTCCGGGCATGCGCAATATCGCATCAGGACGCCGCAGCGAGTTAAAGGGCAATCCGCCGCACATATGGAGCATGCGTAGAACACATTTCCCATCGATCAAACCCATTCCCGGATCTATACTAACTTACACAGAGATCAATAACCAGTTATAGAGCACTCTGCCGCAAAACACGGCGCATGGTTAACGCTATCCC